>LOJH01014329.1:0-22777 GCA_001685095.1 Ellobius talpinus | reverse complement strand
GAAGGAAGGAAGGAAGGAAGAAAGAAAGAAAGAAAGAAAGAAAGAAAGGGAAAATAGACAGCTGGAGTGTGTGCTTGTGCATGCAACTCTGCTTGTGAACACAGTCGTCTAAGACTTCTATAATTCATGTCATTTCTTGTAAACAGACCCAGTGGTTTTGAGAACAAGCCACATCTTCCAGAGGGGAAGTAAAGTGTCTCTCTCTGTGGTTTCCCATGCTGTGTTGGTCTCTGTACGGAGCACTATTTTTCCTTGAGAACACAGGCTTTCTGCACAGGACAGAGAGGCAAGCACAGGCATGCAGGCAGGACCCAACAGAGTGGCTGCTAATGCTCAGATTCTTCACCAGGTACATAGGAGAGGCAGAAGTGGCTGAGCTCAGTGGTGGGGCACAGGACAGGACAGAGGACTTAGTAGTCAGACTAGAAACAGAAAATAATGCTGGCATGAAGGAGCCACTTTAGGCTCAAGGGGTTAATAGTTTTGAGGGTAGGAGAATCTATCGTTAATGACTTTATACAACTCTTCAAATAAGTATATGTTTATTTATAAAGCTCTGTATCATTTAGTCATCTACTCTAGCTGATCTGCTCCCACATAGGTGATAAATTATAAAACTATATGCTGGGCGTTCACTTTGTGTCTCTCACACAGAAGGGAAGGCAGTATGGGGAGAGTGGTAGAGATCAGACTGGAGCTGGCACAAGCCAAGGAATGCCGAAAGTTGTTGGTGACCCCCACAAGCCAGGAAGCTTTGAGCCAGTTCCCCAGGGCTCAACTGTGAAAGGATCCAACTGTGCTTCCTATCACTGCCACTTAATTTTAATGTTTCTAAATTTTTATTATGCTACTTCCCCATTAAAAAGGGTTATGAACAAAATGGAGCAGAATATTCTGCAAGGTTTTGTAGACGTTAGACATGGAGGAAGCAGCAGCTGGTTGGATCATTCTTAGCCTACTTTTAAAAAATTGCCCACTTAATGCTGTTCTCCATCTCACTGCGCTGGAGGCATTCCTGGATGCCCGGGCGGTCTCCTACGTGAGATGCGCTTTGTAAACTGGACAGCTGCTTGGAATAGATACGGGGGAATATCACAGGCATAGCCTGCAATCATCAAATAGAGACACAGTGTGGAAGAAACAATGAGCACAGAAAGACGAGCTTTAGGAAACAGAAGGTAGGTGGATACAGGGGAGAAACCAAGAGAGGTTGGAGGCTTCTGTGTCGAGTGGATGGAGCTGTGCCCTCAAAATACCTCCACTGCCACACAAGCTAGGGGGTGGCACTCCACCAGCAGGAAGGAACCCCACTTCCTTTCTGATGACGCATGTTACATTCACACTTAAACCATGAGTTCATGAGTTTCCACAGCTGTGGAGACTCCATGGGCCTGAACTAGGCCCTCCACATGTGGGAGATGGGGTGAAGCTTGATTATATATGACGAACCTGGCAGTAGGACCAGGATCTATCCCTGGTGCCTGAGTTAGCTTATTGGAGCCCATTCCCTATGTTGGGATGTCATGCTCAGCCTTAATGTACGGGGGAGGGGCTTGGTCCTGCCTCAACTTAATGTGCTAGACTCTGTTGACTTTCCATAGGAACCCTTACCCATTGGGAGGAGTGGATGGGGTTAGGGCTGTGGGAAGGTGGGAAGAAGGAGGGATGGGGGGGACTGTGGATGGAATGTAAAATGAAATTTAAAAATAAATTAAAAAAAACTTTTACCATGAGTTGATCATTCTTACAGTAAGTCTTTTTAGTTGACATGCGCACAGAAGACCATGATGGAGTAAGACATTAAAGGGGTGAGCAACGGGGGACTGTCTTAGTCTATTGGGCTGGTAGAACAGAACCCCACAGACTAGACATCATATAAGCATCAGGGTCAACCTACTGCCATTCCACCAGGAGATGAGTGAGCAAGCAAAAGTAGAGGACTTGTAAGGGTCACCCTGACAGGCAATCCTGACTGTGGGGAGGGCAGATGGGGCCTCTTTCAAAGGGGCGTGGGTTCCATTTGGTATTTGATTGCCCGCCGGCAGTCAGAACTCCTGATATTGGTGCCTTGGAGTTGGGATTTTCACACGTGATTTTCAGAGGGTTACGAGCATCACATGAGTCTCAAGAGTGTTCTGATTCTTGGAGGACAACTGAGGGATGGAAATCACATCTTACTTAGGCCATGTAGACCACACCACCCTTCTTACTCTCTTTCCTTTGTCCCTCTTATCTGTGCGTCTGTCATATTCACCAACTATGAGCTTGAGATAAAACTGATTTAGTATTGTGGAGTTTGGTGCAATTTCAGAAGTGTGTTTTTATAAAGTCTGCTTTAAATGTAGTTGCTGAGTTTTAGAAAAGTAGCTTGAGGGAAGATTGTTCTAAAAATATTATTTCTAGCAAAAGGCAGAAATGATACAGGAATTGACAAGCCTTCCTACTGCCTACACTTTAATATAATGGCCCTCACTTCTTTTGAGCAGCTGAATTCTTTGGTAATAATGCTTATTTGTGACAGTTTTCTGGTTGTTTGATATTTAGAACAAATTTCAAGTAAGCTGTGCACATACATTTCACGTGGTGGCAATGTGTGTATAATATACATTAAGTCTATGTTTATGTAGGAATTTACTGTTCTGTATTGTTCTAGATTTTTCCATTATTGATCACTTCACAATAAAGAGCATCAATAAAATAAACAGCAAATGCTTGCATCACTCCACATTTATGTGTTGAAATCTCAAATCCCAATATAGAGGTATTAAGAGGTATGACTTGCGTGAGTAATGAAGTTATGAGTGTGGCGTGTCAGGATTGTGATCCCTGTCTTCCTTGTGTCTGGAGTACTAGAGACCAAATGGACACCAGACAAGCACTCTATAGTCCTAGGCATCAAGATTCGTGTCTTTGTAGAAGAATTCTTGGAGATTTCTCTGTCTTCCTGCTGTGTGAAGAACCCTTCATCAGAAACAGCCATGCGGCATCTCTGTCTTAGCCTTCTCATTTCTCACCCAAAGTTATAGTCTTTGATGGAGCAGCTCAAAGGAAGGCAATAAATTTATATAATAAATAATTGTGAAGACTCACAATATGACAGCATTCCATCCCACCCGCCCAGCTGCATCGGACACCTAAAGAAGACGTCTCTTCTGGTCACTATTAGGTGAATTTTTGATTTCTTTAGGTGAGGAGGGGGAGTCACTTTCTTCACTGGCCTGTGAAATGGTTATCATGGTAATGTGCCTCCAAATCATTTCTGCTCCATGTCCAATCTGTGTTTCCTGTTCTTTTCTCTCGAGAGACCATCTGGAGACAATACCCTGAGTAAACCTGGGAAGTAGGAACAGACCTGGGCTCCCAGGGGCACCAGAGGGCCTTGACAATCACTGTGTCCCAGATGAGCAGGGTCAGAAAGTAAGCAATGTGCTCATTAGTCATTTATTGCCTATTGGAGTGACTAAGGGATGATTTCCAGACAAGTGTTAAACATTACGGATGTGAGTCATCTATAATAAATATAAGAAAAATACATGTATGTGTGTGTGTATAAACACACACATATATAGTATAGCCCCATGCAAATATATACATGATGTGCATATGCACATATGAATATTCAAACTATATATGTGGCTATTTACATAGAATACCTTTGTTAACTTGCTGGAAGGCAATATACACATTTTAGAATCATAGAGAAGTTAATGGATGTGGGAGTCCCCTTTGTGTGCTCTGATTACCATTTCTGAATAAAGAAACTGCTTTGGACCTATAGCAAGGCAGAACTTAGGTAGGCAGGNATTAGCCAATAAGAAACTAGAACTAATGGGCCAAGCAGTGATTTAATTAATACATTTTTGTGTGATTATTTCGGGTCTAAGCTAGCCAGGTGGCTGGGAACCACCAAGTGGCCCCTCCTCCAACAGTTAATGAATGACTTCATATAAGAAATGAATTGATAGGTGGAAACTTCAAATGATCTAGTGCTGAGGGAAGAGGTGAGTGAAGAGGAAACTGGCTTATTGAGCCCATAGACTCCTTCAGTCTGACAAAAAGCCATATTTGAAAGGACATAAGGTTTGGTGTAACTGGGGGTGAAACAGGTGAAGTTTATTTCTGTTGCCAGGATAATTTAGCATCTCTCATGGATCCTGCAAAGCTTCACTAATGAAGTAGATTGTGGTTTAATGTTTAGACAAAAGCAAAATAATCCAGCTTTGCTGGGGTGACACATTCTTGTCCCCCTCACCGAATGCAGAGACAAAACAACAAATACATGGTATCCGAGCTTTCTCCTGGCTGTGTACTGATTCTGGTTATTAGGAACGAGATGCAGCACTCTCTCTTGGAACACAAAAGAAGGCACCATTGCCGGGGAGACCACTCCCAGCAGGGATGGAGACTTAACCCACATTTTTGGTGCTGAGCGAACAGCTGAGGCACAGTGTCAACACTAGGGTCTTGTGTTCTTTTCCAGTGGGAGGGTGGTGAGCATCACACTCACCGAACAAGCTTCCACTTCACATTTTTGCTAGTGAGTTCCAGGACATGGACAACCCCTCAAGAAGCAGTGCTGTGTGTGTGTGTGTGTGTGTGTTCATTCGTCCACGTGCCCATGTGTTTGCTTGTTCATAGTTTATGTACACATGTGTACTTGTGGAGGTTAGACGTCATCCTCCAGTGTCTCTTATTGATAGAGGGCCCTGAGCACGCTAGGCTTGCTGGCCTTCCTAGGTGGAATTATAAGCACGTGCCATCATCCTTAGCCTTTTATGTGAGCTCCAAGTGTTGGATCAGTCCTTCATGTTTGCATGGCACACACTTTTCCAGCTGAGCTACCTCTGCAGGTCAGGAAGCTGTGTTTGTTGTTATAGACCTGGGCTCTTCAGACATAGGTTCTCTTTTTTAGGTGACACCAATGGCACCAGGTCCCATGGAATGATGTGCTCATCCTCAACATCTCAGAACATAGCTTGTCAATAGTCTTAGTTTATGTTCCAGTTCTTGTCCATTAACTGGAGTGGTGTCTGATATCTACATGGCTTCAAAGTAAACAAAACTGTCTACATTTAAAAACTGGGAAATTACATGTAGCTACCTCCTGGTAGCTTCTTATTTTACAAACTATAACACAAAGTCAGTATATAAACATCTTTCTTATTTGAAAACATATTCTTCTTGTGGTAAGTTTTTTCTTATTATACAGTAAAATATTTTAAAATATTATAAACTTTGTTTATAGTAGTTATTTTACTATTTCTCAAGGAAAACTCTGAGATTTTTGTGTATGGCTTTAGCTACTTCTTTTTAAAAAATATATGAAGATGTTATAGTTAAGTCTGATAAACAAGTTATTATGGGCCTCTAAGGAAGCTAGCCTAAAATTTAATCAAATTGATGATGATCCAACAGAGTATTTGGACTACAGCTTGCTTCAAAACTCCTGTCATTATTCCTTTGTTGTCAATGGCTTTATGTGATTTTCACAGTTCTATTTGCTTTTTTCCCCTTTCTTTTCTTTTTTTGAAAATAATTATTTTCATACAATATATACTGTACAGTTTCTCCTTCCTAATCTCCTCCCCACCTCTCTACCTCCCGACCCAAACAACTCCATGCCTTCTTTCCCTTGTTTTCATAATTTACATAGACACCATGAGGTGATGCCTATTGTCTTATTTATTTATTTATTTTTGATGCTGGGGAACCAGGTGAACCCAGACCAAGAGGCAAAGTCAACGGAGCATCATTTCCAGAGCTGTGATACCTGTTGTTCTGGGCAGGTACGGTGGCCTAATTGCTACAATAAACCGATGGAATGTTAAATAGTCAAAGGAGCTTCAGTTTTAGGCCAGGTATTAAACAAAATGTATTACTGTGTTAAGGCTTCATATATCTTGTGAAAATTAATAACAAGTAGGATACATTCTGTGAACAGAATTTATCACCCCTTCTTTCTCATTCATGCATATATTCCGAGACAGACTTATCTAAAGTTTTCAGAAAGCCAAGATGAGGGAGCCATGTGTTTGGCTGTGGAGGAAGCAGCCTGGCATCACATTGTTTAGCCCATGGCCTCCAACTTTGTAATTCCCTGAGGCTCAAGTCCATCCACAGTTAATCACACTCTGAGCTGGTGTCACAATTTCGCATTCTAAAAAATACAGTTAAAAAATCTGGCAGGAGTTTTCTATACAATTGATCAATTGAGTCTGCCGAGATCCATGTTAAAGTAATTGTCTAAAACACACAGAACTACCAACAACGGTGAGCTTCAGCATCTGAAATGGGCACTCATTATACACGGACGGCACAATGCATTTGCATTTCTCAAAAGTCAATGGTGTGAAAACAGCAAGCGCTCTACTGATTTGTCTTCCACACAGCTGATTGTCACATGATACAGGACAGGGCAGGGTGAATGATCATCCACACTGAATGATAGGGACAAGTCTCAGCCACACTTTGGGGGCAATTCTGTTGCAAATGAACTCCAAGGATCAGCCTTTCCCTTTTATATTTGAATATTGATCATTTCTGGGTTTCTATAGACGTGATTTCAGCCCTAGTGCAAGTTATTCATTAGGGTTGAAAGCTCTTGCAAGCCATTGACACTTTGCTGGCCTCTCCCACCTCCATCCCTTATCCTTAATCACAGCCACTGAAAGGGCCCATTAGGCTCATGACAAGCAGCAAACTTCAACAAAGGCGAAAATGAGCCTTTGAGATTCTGAGAGATTCTAATTGTTCTTAGGGAAGAAGTCAGGAAACATCCAAAATGCGAGGCTCTGCTTGGATCCCGACCTGAGCAACCTCTGCAGTGTGGAACGCAAGGACCAGCTTGGAATGCTCAAGACTCAAGCGTTCTGAACGGGAGGAGCAGCGCTCCAGGGTGCTTCTGCCATCATGCATTAACTCTTTCTCAAGACGGAGAAAAGCAAATCTGCCAGAGCTTTCTACTGCCAGGTGTTCTAAATTGCTGCCAATCATATGCATTGATTTTTTTTCCAACATAGAGCATGTATGTTTGAGGTTGGACAGCTTTACCTAGTAGGCTTTTGAGAGGATGGTTGCTGAAATACATCTGTGTATTCAAGCTTGTTTTGCAAATGCTAAGCACATTAAGCTTCCTTGGTGTTGAAGTTATTGCCATGGAAACACTGCCAGTTAATAACTGTGCCTGACTTCTTGTATCGCTGTGTGAGATACTAGTCAATGAATAGAAATGGCACCTTCGTGTCTGCTGTGTTCCATCCTCAGAGGGACCCTGGAGCAGAAGCTAGTGCACATCTGATAAAGAGTGACCATGTTGGTTTGCTGACTGATATAGTCTTAAAAGCAGTTTTCTATTACTGAGAAGCCTGGCAAAGAAAGTATCTTTGAGGAAGCCTGCATTAGAAATACTCAGAGGCCAGGTTCTTACAAGGAAAAAAGAGTTTCCAGACAATTCTCGAATCCTCCTGTGTATAAAATCACACAGTGATTCTGCCTCTGATTGAAGGACATTTGGGTGTCTTTCATTGGTTATGGAGTCATCTACAAAGTTGGTTATGGAGTCATCTACAAAGAAGGAGCACCTGACATCTTGCGTTCAAGTTCTGTCTCTGAGAGAATGTCCTCTCTTGCTGAATCATGGACCAATTCACACCATGGTGTGACTTCATCTGTGGTTTCATTTTACAGAAAGAATGAGCCGATGGTACTCATAATGTGTATGATACTCTGGGCCGAGCACCCTAAATCATCAAACCTGTGCTCTAGGGTTTCTCTGCATGCGTGCTTTGCTCTTGTTTACTTTTCCAGGCTGGGTCAGCTCACCACTGTCTCCTAAATTCTAGGGAGCAAATAGAATCCCTGGATTTTTGACAAACATATTCAGAATGTCAGAGTCTGAGCAAGCCTTCTTGAAGAGCCTAGCTGTGGGACTCAGTGTGGCTCTGGAACCTGCAGTGTCTCCTTCCCCAGGACCTGAAGGGTAGAGCCTTCAGCTCCCACAAAGAATTGAAGCTTTAGTCTGCATTTTTCACACAGGCTCCAGCGCATTGTAACAAGAATTAGAACTTGAGAATACAGCCACCATCTTTATCTCCTCTGAACACAGGTGGTTGGGAGCCACTCATTCCTGGCTCTCTGGCTAAATGTTTTATTGTTACTGATTTTGTTGGAAATGTCAAGTTTAAAAAGTAGATGGCCTGTTTTTCAGGCCATTTCTTGTAAGATGAGGTAATGTCCTGAAGACAAAGAGAAGTAGCCAGTTGCTGCCCAGCCCTGGTTCTCTAGATTCTGTGTCCCCTAACAGAACCATCAGCCTGGCAAGTGGTCACCTAGGAAATCTTGCTGCTCCTTTGGCATTTGAAACTAATGCAGAAGGCTCAATCTACTGCAGCTGTTTCTGCTTTTGCTGTGAGAAACAGTCTTTATCTGACCCAGGGGTCTTGTGCTTTCTCAAGTATCTATGGGCTGTGTCAAGAAGACATCACCGTATGGGAAGGGAAAACACTTCAAAGACTCCACAGACACTGACACAGAATTCTGTGGTCTTCTTAAAACACAGTTCTAAAAAACAACTGTTAGGAGAACTGGATTCTTATCCAAGTTCTACCACAGATGAGTTATAGCAAGCATGATTGTTAATCCTCCCTGGAGTAATTTCTTCTCTTCTAAAATGAGGGGAGGGCCTAGAAAGTAGACTCAATGATGGAGGTTTTCTGGACAGTATCTTATGGGCATCATGTCTCACAAATTCATTGTTGTACCCTTTCTTCTAAGAGTCAGCACATTTTGCAAATCCCAGCAATATAAATTTTATATTCTACTCAGCCTATGGGACTTGGGAATCTTTTAGCAAACTTTAATAATTTATTTTCCCTAGCATGCTCCAATTTTATATCAAAGGCTATGAATATGGTCTCTGTATGTGCGATGCCTTGTTTAGTGAGGATAATTTGTCAGTGGATTCAAAATTCAGGACTAATTTCGACTATCTCTAGGGTTAGTTCAATTTTAATAATTTTCAGATCCTGATATTTGGAGTACTATATACTGCAGACATGTTTAGAATATGAGCTGTGTCCTCTATTTAATAAAAATCCTTCTGAGATTAAGTCTATGGTGGGATAATTTTTGAAGAAGAAAGAAGCAGAATTGATAAGGCTGGTGTGTACCCTGAGCTATACTACTTTCAGTGCCGTGAGCTACGTGCTGGCTGCTCTTCAGAGGTGTTTTTCTCTAAGGCGATGCCACTGCACTCTACAGTCCATGCTGATGGGAAGTCTGGTCATTTATATCTGGAAACAATCAAAAAGTAATTATTTTATCTCCACTGAAACAATAAAGACATGTACATAACACAAAACTCAGTATAAAATAACACCAGCATATGTTCTGTGCAAGCCTGTGGGCTTTGAGGACACAGGCAAGACCAAAGTCACCTTACCCTACCCTCATTATCCATGGTTTTGTTTTCTGATATTTCAGTCACCCCCAGTCAACCATGGTCTGAAAAGAAATTTCTAGAATGGAAAAGTACTGAAAGAAAAAACTCACACATTTTAAATTGCATATAATGTTGAGAGGATTATGTAAATTTGTGCTCTCACTCCATCTTCCCAGAGGAGTATCCATACCGTGTCCAACCATCCATAAGTCACACAGATTCTGTTGGTCCCCAGATCTCAAGCTGTTGTCTTCCACTGATCCCTAGTTGAACTCATGATGGTCCTAAGAATAACACCAGCATATTAGCACAGTAGAAGTGATGGGAAGAAGGCGCCAGGCACTTCCGTACAGCTAAGCACGGTCATGCTCCTGAAGATCAGAGACAGTCAGTGCTGATTGCAGAGTGCAGAGTTTACAAGTATTTACAAAAGGAGGGGTGGAAAACTCCCCTCTTCCCTCTTTAGCAAGAAGCATAAAAACAACATCCGGACGGTTATGTCCTTCTTTGACCTTGCTGTAACCTTGGGAAGGGATGCTTGCTAATGGAATAGGAACGTAGAGATGGGAACTACTGACTGTATACTGTGATGCTATTCTTGTGTTGAGCTATCAGCTGTAGACTTCCGTGCATGAGGGACACAGAGCTGTGCTTTCTTAGGTCGTTATTACTTTTGCATTTCGTCGCTTGTGACTCTTGCTAATCTCAGAAAATGCAGGCGTTTTAGAAAACTGGTCTAACATGTTCTTCACCGAATTTTAACTTCTTTCTCAGTTCTTTCCTAGCCTCACAGGATTTTAGTATTAATGAATAAAAATGATGAATTAGGTTGTGGAAAATCCCTGCCCTCTGCTTTGCTTTGATAGAATCTTAGTGGTAAAATAGAATATCCATAGTAATTTGTCTTTTATTTCTAGACCTTTGGTTTTGATATTAGAGTCTTAAAATCATTTTAAAGAAGACAAATGTCAGAATTTTAAAGCTGTACAGGATCACCCATGAAGAAGCCTACGGCATGGGCGCAACCTTCCGAGAGCTGTGCCTGCACTGGGTCCTCAGCCTCGCCCCTGTGAGCTGAGGTGCATGAGTGAGTTGGGAGGTGGTGTGGGAAGGGGTGTCGTCGGCACACGCAATGCTGTCATCAACATGGGGGACTTTAGTTCTGTAGCGTGCTCACACAAACACATGCACGCACATACTGCAAGGTTATTTCCCTCGGCATGGTAATTGGCCCTCTTTCCAGCTGACGTCTGATGTCATCTAAGTTTGTAGGTCTGCTGCACTCTCTTCTACCTATAAACAACACTGAGGACGACAACAAGACCACATTGTATCTCATACTGCCTTCATTACTGTGAAGTTGCAAGTGCTGACTCACAGTGCTTGGGTGGAGCCCTTTGCACCCATGTGGCTGTGCACAGCTTGACCTCCTGAAGCCATGGCTAGCTGAGTCCAGGCTGCATAGTGATTCGCTCGGGTATTGCCTCATTCACTAACTGAGCTTAGATGGTGAAGCTGACTAGGCACCAGGTCACCTTAGCAGAGCCTTTACTTTCTCCACCTCGGTGTGTCCACACAGGCATCTGCATTCTACTTAACTAACAAAGCAAAGCAAAAGAAACATCACAACAAACACCCTTTGGCCGACTGAAAAGTCCCTCTTGGTCTGGATCTGGCGGCAGTGCACACTTGGCCAGAGAATTCTTTGGCTACCATAAACCGTAACTAAAATGATAAATGATCTTTACGGACTATTTGCTGAGAGACATAAATAACATTTATTAATCAGCTATATTCTTGTCATTATTAATCAGAGAATTCTTTAATCATAAGACAAGGTGTTATAAATCTACATATTGAGGTTCTCTCTTGATTTGTTCAGGGTCAAAAGTATTGAGTTTTATTACATCACTCAGAGATGAAGACTTTTGTGCTTAAGTGTGTTCAGAGGGCTTTTTTGCCACATCCTATATCATTTGAAAGCAAGAAAGACTGCCCCCAACAATTACAGTATGGATTAGTGAGTAGACTCACAGCAGACTTCAAAAAAGTTGAAGAAGCATACATTAGTAAAAGGTTACATAGCTCATTAAGTAATGTAGCATTAATTAAATCACTCTTTGATCAGCATAAGAGTAATATAATTAATTTCACAAAAGAGTTAAATGACTGTTCTGCTTTAAGTAGTGATCAATGAAGGCATACACACCGCTAGACCACTACCCGGCACACACAAGAGAATTGCCAGAGTGGGACAGAAATGAAGGCAGGGATGTTGTGCTGTGGGAGGGTCACAGCAGGAGATGTCTTAGGAGCCAAAGTATTAGAATATTCTAGCAATTATGTATTTCTATATGGCCACTCACAGTTTGAAAGCTCTTGATAGTATATGAATAGATGTTTAGAATGCGAACATTTTCATAACATTGTTAAAAGCATCATTTCCTCCCAAGGTCATTCACTGCCTTCCTTCCTCCTGGGGCTAGGGCTAGTGTACATTTAGTGAGAACCCTGCCGTGCTCAGGCCTCACAGGGTTTCCGTCATCCACTCCTATAGAGAAAATTCACAATGACACTGGAATGAGGAAGTCTGCTTCTGGACAGGACCCCCGAAAACACAGGAACGAAAGGAGAAATAGATTTGTGTCAAACTAAGAACCTTCTGTCAGCAAAAGAAGCAACCAACAGAATGAAGAGACAACCCACAAATGAATGTGTTTGCAAACTACACTTGCAACAAAGATTAGTAGCTAGAATTAGAATATATAAGGAGCTGGAAAGCAAACAGCGGAATGAAGCAAAAACCCACAGAGTTTGGGGGGAGAAAGTGTTTGCAAACTACACTTCTAACAAGAGACTGACACGAACTCCCAAATCTTCACAAGCAGAAAGAAATGATGGTAGATACTATTTTCAAAGGAAGACATCTGAATGGCCAAGAGGAATGTTGAAAAATACCCAGCATCACTAACCGTGAGGGGAATGAAAATCAAAACATAAAGATGTGCAAGGCCCCTCAGTGAGAACAGATATTATCAAAGAGAGGAAGGCATTTCTGGAAGACGGCACGCAGAGGAGCCCTCACACACAGCGAGACAATGTCTTAGCAGCGTCACTGTGAAAACACTAGCGAGTGACTTCACAGGAGCTTGTTTGGGAATGCATGAAGTCATAAATTCCATACCTAGAAACATGGAGGACAGGGAGGGACGGATGGAGGGAGGGAGAGAGAAACAGGATCACTAAGTGCACACCTTAAATAAACTATACTGGTCTGCTGACTGTTGCTTCATCCTTTACAGCAAAGAAATGAATAGAAGCGCCCACTGTCCCATAAATAGATGAGGAAAACATGTGTCATATACGCAGCAGAATGCAATCCAGCTCTAAAAGGTGGAATCTGTCATCTGTGCCCACATGGGTGGACCTGGAGGTCATCATGCAGAGGAGTGGGGAGTAGGGCAGTGGTCACCAGAAGCCTGGGGGAGTATGTGGCACCGAGTTCCAACAGTGGGTCTAAGTTACAGCCTAGAATTAGCAAGAATTTACAGCAAGACCACGGGGATGATGTGTGTATTCCAGGACACCAGTGCAGAGCAACTGAAATTGACCACTGTGGCAGCGGTAATGTAACAGGGAAGGCAAACACACTTAACCCAACTGAACCATCTATGTTATAAACACACATGACATTTATCACGTAAAAGACACACCCCTGAGGCATTGAAAGGCATAATTCAAGCCCACTTGGCTTTGGAAGAGTGTGACTGCTCACTGTGACACTCTGACCACACATTCCAGAGAGGAAGTGAGTGGAGGGTTGCTATGGAGCATGATTCTGCAGAGACTCCTGGGAGATTCTCTTGCTTCCATCACAGTAAAAACAATTGCAGTCTGCTTCTTGACCTACAACCTGCAAGGTGCTATAGTCTCCACCTGTGTGATAATTGCACGATTTTATTTTCCCACAGATTTTCTTTCTCCTAGATTTTGGCACATACTTGAAAGGACTAGACATCATTTTAGCTAAGTCAGAAAATATTTTCAGGAAGGAAAGTTTTATTCAATCCAAACAAACTTAAAAAAATCTGGCAAACAAAATACCCTTTAGGCAACCAGCTTCATGATGAAGTGAACGTTTTTGAAAAGTAATTCTGATCCCCCCACCACCTTGAACTTATGAGAAAACCTTCTAACACATTTGAAATAAAACCTAGCCACTTCTCAAATTGGCCATTTGCACTCTAGGGCCAACACTGTGAAAAATGCATGGATTGCCTGGGTAATTCAATTGCTTGTGGGATCAATGCAGGTGTGAAGAAACCTGGTCAAAGGTTGGCCCTTAGGCTGTCACTTAAATCAATTCAGGGTAAGTCAAGTCTGATTACATTTTCAGTGATGAAGCTTCCAAAAGCAATTTTGAACTTGTCTATTCTGAGGCTGTTTGGTTCTCCCCAAATCTATACTGCTGGTTACAGAGGCAGTTGCCTAGCTGACTGTCTTCTTTGGAGTTGATTGACTCTTGGAGTTGAGAGAAAATGAGAAAAACTAGAACAATGGGAAAGACCCCAAAAGTATCAAAATTAAACAAACATAAAAACCAAAATAGATGAAGCTTTGACTAATGGTATAAGAATGAGGGATATTTTCATCCTCACCTCATTTTTTTTAATTTAAACAATGAGAATAAAGAGAAGGAAAAGGAAAGGAATATACTGACAAAGAGAAGTCTGGGGAAGGCTCATGAGGGCTAGACACAGTGACACACATTGATCTTGGCAAAGCAATCCTGTTTCTTCAGGTGTAGCTGGCCGGTGGTTCTGTGTCACAAACAGTGTCAGAGACGAGCATCAGCAAGTGCCCTGCTCTCTGCACAGAGATAAACCCTGTTCAACATATTCTTCCAGGTAAGTGAAGTTTGAAAAATGTTGCTCACATCTCCTAAAACTTTAAGTAAGCCAAATTTGTGCTAATTCATACAACACCACTGGATGTGTGGCTTAAGATTAATTTGTTTTTGTTTACACACATATATGAATCTGCTCACATGTGTGCAGGTGCCTGTAGAAGGCAGAGGGGGGCAGTGAGCCTTCTAGAGCTGAAGCTCTACAGCTGCTGTGAACTGCCTCGTGAATGCTGGGAACCAAACTCTTAAGAACCAGCAACACTCTTGACAGCTGAGCATCTCTCCACCCCGACAATAGTTTTTGTATGTTGCCCAACACACATCCATCCATACACTGCCACACTCCTAAAGGATCCCCAGTCTTATAGAAAATACAGGAAATACAAATGTCGCTGGAGTTGTATCTGGTGATTCTTAAAGCGTTGACCAGATTCCTGCTGGTTTTCAAGAACTATGTTGTTTGTTCTTCCTTTAAGAAGTTTCAGAGAACTATAATTTCTTCCGTGTGGCTGACAGCGACCTGCTTGGCTCTGGCAGGAATCTCGGTCTGCCTCACTAATTAGGCAGTTCCACATGTGTGCTAATTGGATTGAGTCTTTAACAAAATCAAAGAAAGGAAGAGTATGAAGCGATCTAAAGCCATGTCTCTGAGCTAGGAGCCCAGTTGCTTCTTTGTATTAAAATTGTTGAACACTGAAGCTTGCTTTTTCTTTTAAAGGTAAAATTGGGAAAAATCCAAGCTATCTAAATGCTGGTGATAGCAAGGATGAAATGGCATTTTTGGTTTGATGTATCACATCTCATTGAAGTGCACACAGGGCAGGTAGTTAACGTGTGTCTGTAGAGAAATTCCAATAGCACACTTTTGCGTAAGGATGCCTCAGCCATGCTGGATAGGCTCTCAGGGAGGAACAGAGGTCTCCTGTGACCACCCTAGCAGGGGGAGGTACTACAAATGAATTCATGGTGTTTGGAGAAAGGGTGCCCCTTGGATTACCATCACTGCTGCCGTCGTCTCCCCCTTTTCCTTTATCTGGAAATTAAAAAGGTCTAAAGGGAAAACAAAAAGTGAAGCCAATTTCACTCCACTCTGTCTTTCTGAGGGCTGTTTGATAATTATGTCATATACTAAGCAAAGTAGGGGTTTGGTTACAGCGGCACCGACAATGCTTTTGTTGGCATATATGCCTGGGTCTCTTAATAGGGGACCACATTTTCATCTTCAGAGAAAATGAAAACACAGGGTTACAGGTGGAAAAGCTGTTTATCTGCCACCTGCTTGCATGTTGTTATGGTCTTTAGACCATGCTTCAGGTCTGGTCACAGCTGTTGGGATCATGGTGCATTTTGGGTTATGGTGGTGTGGTTCTCAGAGATCTCTCATAAATAATAAGAAAGAAATATGGCAGTGTCCTCCAGAAGGACACCCGGAAATGCTTGGCTGTGGGAAGGGTCTGGTCATGCACTGACTGTGGACTCAAATGCTGTCATGGCTTCATTCTGCAAGAGGTCTCATAGCTGCAGCCCTCATGTTCACAGGGATGCATTTGGATCTCATTGTTCACAGGACTAGGGCTGTGTAAAATAACATAGAAAACCATTAGGTCCAAAGCAGGTCTTTTCAGAGTCTGTAGGCCGGCAGAACATCCCAGCATCCCAGGGAACAGAATTCTCTGGAGAGGACGGAGCATTAAGGCTAGTGCTGAAGCTACCCTACAAACCCCGAAACTCACCACAGAATGTAACACATTCAAATATAAAATATTTTCGGTCAATAAAAGTAATTTTGAGTTCACTGATAAAAACAGTATGGGAAATATTAGTATAAATATACCTTTAAAATAATCAACACATTCTACTCTTTCTCTATAATGTTCAGTGTGCATAGCGCCTTAGAGCATTACATCTGATGAATGCGGAGATTCACATAGTCTTATCACTTATAGATGAGGAGACAGAGGAACACAAAGTCCTCTTCAATGTAGGGCAGAATATCTCAACAATGGACCTCTGGGATCTGGGTATATGGTATGAATGAAGTTTTACTTTTTATGGTCCTTAATTCCAATAAGTCTTCAGCCTTTCAAGATTCATGGATAATAGTGGCAAATATCAAAGTTTCTTCTCCCTCTCCCTCCTGACTCTTGGTCAACTCTGGGCAGCGTGTGTTGTTCTCAGCAGATTGAAATGCATTTGTCAAACTGCTCCTTAACCCAGAAGAAAAACAACGGTAGAGTAATTAATCTCCTACAGCCCCTCTAATCAACCTGCCCACTCCCTCCACTCATTACAAGTGAATACTTATGTGCATGACTGATTTAATTAATAATTCTAATAAGGATGGTATCATAATTATATGCATTGGCACATTAAGAAACAAAGTAAAGAACCAGCTTTGTTTGCTTGGATACCCAGAGAGACAAAGTCACAGCTATTCAGCTTATGCAGACTTCAGTCTGTTTATGATTGTCCCTACATATTTGTATAATTTATAACAAAAGATGAAAAAGGAGGTGAAATGTTTCATGCATACTTACTTTGCAATAGGTAGTGTGGGGGGCTATTGTGACTGTTCTGTTTACTTTTATTATTTATTTTTGTGATATATGTAGTGTGTGTGTGTACATGCCTGTGTGCAGGTGTTCATATGCATGCAAGTTCTTATTTATAGAGGTTAGAGGTTGACCTTAGGTGTCTTCCTTAGGCTTTATTTACACATCAAAATTTAACCAATTGAGCCATCTCTCAGCCTTGTTCTATTTAATTTTAGAACCTCCATAAAAACAAGGTATTCTTTCCTCTTTCATAGGTGAGATGTGTAAGACTCAAAGGCTGAGAGAACTGTCCCAAATCCTTCAGTTCAGATCTGCTTAACTCAAAGCGTTAGATGCTCCACTTGGAGAGTGTGTGAGCTTTGGATGCTTATGTGTGAGCACTGGTTCATCTCCTTCAGTCTCTTCTGTGAAGCAAAAGGTTTGTTCTAGAGCACAAATATTCAAATCAAATTCTTTGGAATGTCTTGCATTTTGGCAGGCTTCACTGTCCCGGTGCCTGTGTGAGAGAGCAAGAAGGGAAAGATCTCCCAGGCTTCATTCCACATCAACCAAACTAGTTCCACTTCTCTTTGTTATACACCCTCGACACTGTGACCTTTAGCCAATGTTGGACCATCAGGGAGATGATTGCCCTGTAATTCTATTAACAGTGCCAAAGTCTAGTAATACCATGGTTGTGATAGCATCATCACAGTTGTGCATTCTCACTGGCTTTTAGTGGAATGGATGGAAAGGATCCATTTTTGCAATGGATTGCAAAGTGGCATAAAAGTGTCACAGTATAATGACAAACACCATATAATCCTTGAGAATGTTAATGAATGACTATGCTTCCTGCTCTCTCCCCCATTAAAAATGCAATGCATATTGGTGTCTTGCTTGTATGTGTGTCTATGCACCATGTGCATGCAGTGTCCACAGAGGTCAGAAGAGACTTTTGGGTCCTCTGAGAATGGGGTTATTGATGGTTGTGACTTATCATGAGGGTGCTGGGTCCTCTGCAAGAGCAGTGTTTTTTACCACTAAGCCATCTCTTCTGTTCACTTCTATGCTTCTTAAGCATTGCTTAGAATTTATTCCCCTCTACCCAGGAAAAATGACCATAACAAGAAATATTCTGTAGTGTTAGTCTGGCAGGATTCTCATATACATATCACCATTACTATGTCTTGATTGCTGTCTTAAGTGCTTCAAGTTTTCCTTGCTTGATTCGATTTAACCTCATGCTTTCTTCAGCATACTCCTAGGAACAACATGCTAAACCACAGAAGAACTACATAGCTTAGACGTGTGGTAGCTTACATGACTGATGTTTGTGTGAATATAGCCTGTGAGAGTGATGAATCATGATGTCTTTCTCAGAATTTATCCCCACCATTAACTTATTTATTACTGGACACAGCAAGAGTTTGAAGAAGGCTTCATTTATGAGAAGGAAGGATTCTCTTGCTTCACCAAATGGAATCTGGGAGGTCTGACCCCCTTTGTCTGCATCTTTACAGTTCTGCCACAGGTAAAAATGGCTAAATGTTGCCAGCATCTGTGCTTGCTTATGCTGGTAGCAATGTGGTAGCCTGGGATACCCGAAATTCCAGCAGTATCTTCTGTTGCCTTGGCTCAGGAGGGGCCATCTTTTTGGTGTGGTCTGGGATGGCTATGTTTACCCATCTTCTTGAGAACACACCCCAGCTCTAGCCATCACCTGGGGAGGGAAGGTCTTCTCTTCTCCATTCCCACAAAGTCAAGTGCTCTCAGTGTGTGTTGATCTGACTGTATGGATCCGGATGCTATGCCATTGCATGGACTCTTGCTGCTATATCTGAGTCTGTGAACAAGCTCCAAACTAATTCTTGTCAACATTTACTTGGAGAACACCTAGAGAAACCTTCCTATTAACATCTCAAAGCCACAAGGATAAAGGCCTTTGGGGTCACACATCACAGTGTGATCTCAGAAGTCTCCAAAAGTAAACTGATGGTTCATCTTTCAGCAAAAATGAAATCCTACCCCTCTTAAGTTGTAAAAGGAAAGATCAGTCTTGATCTAGAATGTAAAATTTTCAAATTGCTAGTGTTGTCCTTGTCTTCTCTGTGGAATCAGCCACCTATAAGAGGTTAAACTAACAGGAGTCCACAGTAGCTTACTATGGATATTTCAAGCTGGCAGAGAGTGTTGTTGGTGTTTACTCTTTAGTCTTTAGGAGCCCTCCACCCAACTCCCAACACAACCACACACAGAGAGACCTATTATTATTTATAAATGCCCAGCCTTAGCTTGGCTTATGTCTAGACAGTTTTTCTTAAATGATCCAGTCTCCCTTTTTGTCTCTGGACTTTTATCTTTCTCCAGCTTCTGTGTATCTTACTTTCACTCTTACTCCATGGCTGACTGGGTACTTGGTGGTTGGCCCCTAGCATCCTCCTCTCCTTGTTCTCTCATTCCTCCTCCTTCTCCTTCTGTTTGTTGTCTCTGCCTGCCAGCCCTGCCTATCCTTTCATCTGCCTCGCTATTGGCCATTCAGCTCTTTATTGGACAATCAAGGATTTTAGGCAGGCAAAGAATCACAGCTTCACAGAGTTAAAGGCAGCGTAAACAAAATGAACACACCTTAAAAGAACATTCTATACCAGGAGAGCTGAAGCATTAGTTTCCAGTGAAGCTAATCTGAATCCAGCACACCAGGTGACGAGAGCAGCTGCCAGCACCAGTCTAGACCTGGTTGTCACACTCTGCATCCTCATGGCTTCTCTAGAGAAGCTACCGGTGGAGCTTTTTATTTCAAAGGAAGGTATTTCCCATCAAATTACATAGGCGGAGAACAAATACTCTCTTAGAGGTCTTCTGGAGAGTGGAAAAGTAATTCCCGTGATAGCATTTAATATTGGAAATTCATTGTGGTCTCTACCAGGGTAGTCAAGGTTGGGGAGTTTTGTTGAGTCTTTGGAGGTTTTAATGTACATTGTTTCTGGAGAGAACACTGTGTGTCTTTGAACAGATGTAGGCACATAGGCAAGAAGGCCCCACTACATTGCCAGGACTTATCTTCCAGCAAAAGTTCTACAGGATACTTGGAACATTTGGGGATGGGGGTTGACACCCACATGCCACAGAAATGTCCCTGTCTAGTCTGTCAACATTGTCTCTGTTGTTTTTCAGACTGGACTTGCCCCATGCATGGCCACACGCTGGGCCTCAGAGAAAGCTGCATTAATGCAGAGCCATGAGGATCATGACCACATTTGCTTCTGCAGCTTTCTTCTGCCCCAATCAATTATTTCCTCAACTTCTCCATAGATGTTGAACTTCTGCAAATACACACCCTGAAGCCAACATATGCTTTTGGTGATAGCAAGGAGCGAAGTTCTTGCCATGGGCGGTCCTCAAAGACAGGATTATGGAGATGGAGTCCCTTCTCATATAACAGCTAGCCTTTGAGGAATGGGACCCAGAGATGGCAGGGTGAGATCACTCAGTTTCCTTCCTTCAAGGAGCAGACACAGAACAATTCTGCATTTCTCAGAATACAGGTGAAAGCCAACAATAAAACATGCAGTTTTGAGTCCCAGAATTTGCACTTAATAAGAAATTCTATGACAGATAGCTGTTACCAGTGTTACCAGTCATCCTTTGTGAATTATGTTAAAGCGCCGAGCTACACAGGACTGCAGAGCGCTCTCTCTCCCTCTCCCCCCCTGCTTTCTTATTTTCTCATTGTTTACTTTCCCTCTCACTCTTGTACTTAAAAATTTAAAGTAATTTTATTGACAAAATTACTAAAATCTCTGCTTAAAATTATAGCTTCCTTTACAATCGCCACCTAAAGCCTCAAGAGAAAGGGTTCTGAGGTGGCAACGTGTGGAAATCAAAGCCCTTCTTTGTTTCTTTCAGGGCTCAAATAGGAGAAAGAGGCATCAGGTGAAAGGGGGTGGATTCAGAAAACAGTGCTGATGTCTGAATAGGAAAGTCACCGAGGCCAGGGCAGTACCTTTGCAGGTCAGAGAGTGACTGATACGCACTGGACTCCAGCCTATTAACCTCAGCAGAGCAGATGCTCTGTGGAAGCGACCAGAACCACGGCTCTGACTCTCCTTTACACAGTCTAACCTCCAGAAAGTAAGCGTTTACCCACCTCACCTCCCGCATTTCTATGTAACGTCAGTCTATAGAAACTTGCCAGCTACTCCTGGTTTCCCACAGAAATTGCTCCAGAGAAACTGCTAACCACAGTGGCTCATCATCAGCCTTCCTCTGGTCTGAGCGGTAGATGGCTTGGCTTCCCCTGGCCTAGTGTTCATGTGTTTGTGAGCAATCTGACCTGTTCTCATCTCTGAATCTTCATCCTGTCCCGATAACTTCCAGAATGTCTCTCTCTGAAACTCTAGTCCGACTGCCTACATGACATTATCTCACACTAAAATGTCTGAAAATGAACTCCTCATCTTCCCAAGTGCTAAAATGACAGTCCTCTATCAATTCTCTGCTGCTGGTTAACGTCACCTACACTGACAGCGGGGAGTTGGCTAGAGTCCTGCTCCCTACCGGTTCCTATTCTCAGCAGACTTGGCCACGACCTCCGGCCTCTTCATTACCTCTCAGCTTCCATGTTGGCAACTTTGTTCTGCACAATTTTTCTTTACCCACATTATTTAAAGTTTATGCGTGGCTTTAGAACTCACACAGTCTAACGAAGTCTTTCATACAACCTGGTTACATAATTCCTTTCTTACAACCATCCAGTGACTCCAAGCATAACGTGGAAACACCTATGCGAGCCTGTCCTGGCGCTTGTCAGTTAGTGCAGATGTCCTTCACAGCCCCACTGTTCTTACCCTTCACCACAGCACCTGGAAAGCACCGGCATGGTCTCTAGTGGGTCCGGTTGTCCCATCCTCCCCGCCATCGCATGAGCTGTTCCACATGACTCTCTCTTACCCAAGACCAACCGAGTTATGCCCCTAACTCTGGGATCACGGATTCCTGTTTGGTCTCCAGTTATATCATACTATCATTAGGGCCATTGTATTCTATGCTCGTGATTATTGTTAAGTGAACTTTTGAAAATTCTGCCTCGGAGAATGAGGAAATGATGGCTCAGATGGTGTTTTGAGCTGTATATTTGTTGCTTAAAATTCAAATAGTGATCCCAGCTTCTCTAGGGGGACAGTCCCTTCAGGGCCCTTGAGACTGGATTAGGAGCCCCTTCTCTACTCCAAAATGGCATCGTCGACTGTTCTGCACTGGACTCACTTACTCTCCTGGTTCTCTACTCTCACTTGTCTGAATCCTGCGGTGGACACTATCAAATATAACCTTAAGCGGTTAGTATACTCCACTCTCTCCAACACGTGGCCTCTGGCTTTGAACACTGCAGGCTGTCAACACGCGTATTTGAAAGTGGTTGCCATGACTGAAACAGCCACATGAGAGCCACATGAACTATTCCATCTTCACACTTTGAAAATCACAGATGCCTGAACTGTTGTGCTGTGGGCAGGTCATTTAATGATTTAACATCCACAAATCCTCGCTGCCGCATTAAGAGAGCATGAAGCAAGCTTACGAGCTAGATTTAGGAGATTACCTCAAGCCTGCTTTCCTCCACCTTATGCATAAGTGGATTGTTTACCAGAGGAGCCCTTGAGCAAGCAGAAGATAGACAGCCATCAGATAAAGTCGTTTATCGCCAGGATGTCATAGTGTTCTTTCAGATGCACTGAACTAAGCGTTAGTATATATGATACAGTAAGCAATGACTACCTCCTGTGTTCCAGGCAAAGGGACATTAAAGACATTATCTAAATTCCTACCCTGTGAGGTGGGAACTATGTAGTGATAGGAGCACGGGCCTGCTTTTAGTCCCGCCCGGCTCCCACACGG
>LOJH01014328.1:0-24196 GCA_001685095.1 Ellobius talpinus | reverse complement strand
TCTCTCTCTCTCTCTCTCTCTCTCTCTCTCTTTCTTTCTCACACCACACACACACACACAGAGACAGACAGACAGACAGACAGCTCATTCTATCGTCTGAAGGGCAGACCCAGCCTTTGGTGGGTAAGGCTAGACTTCCAGGTCTGTGTCAGCTAATGTCTTGCTCTGCTTCCAGGCAGTATCTGATGAGAACTGCTTTCATATCAAGCACACCTGGAACAGGCCCAGGTTTGGGTGACCATAGTCAGCCCAAAATTTGGGATCTAAACTCAGGAGCAGCCCTGGGCTCTGCACCTGGTCCACGTCGGCTGAGTGGGTGAACGTAGGACTTAGGAGTAACTGGTTAAACCCTACCCAACTGTGGCACTCCAGAACTCCGGGGCCCAGGGAACCAGAAGGAATGTGAGCATCAGGGCTCCTCCCTGAAGAAGTGAGCTCCACTAGCCCAGGCGGCAATAGGCAAGGGAAAGCCTTCCTCACTCCCTGCCCTCACCCCTCACAGTTTCTGTGACCCCAAGCAGTTAAGCAAATGTACAGTTACAGAACTTCATCCTGCCTTCTTTCCATGAGATCTGTGCAGTTGGAGTTTTATGAATTCATTAAATGTGCTTGCAGACTTGTAAGGAAACAGTGCTACCCTGCAAGGAGAGCTACAAATTGGCACAGTCCCTGTGAGAGCTCGGTGGTAATTCCACTTGCCTCCTAGGCCAAATGGTTTTCTTGCTTTTCTTGCAGTTCCTTGGCCTGAAAAGGCAGGTTAGGGCCTCTGGGTACCCTAAGAACTGCATGGTGTCTTCCTTGGGGACTTAGGGTGACCAGAGTGAGGCAGGGAGAGGAGGTTCCCTTCTCTACATTCAAGGCCACTGCGTGGATCACATATCCCAACAGGCTGTCCCGGGGGCACTTGGACTCCCTGTCTTTCACCCCTTCTCAACCCTGCTAAGCAAACTGGAGCACAAACCCCGCGTTTCCAATGCAAATGAGAAGATTGGCCCTCTGTGTCCCCAAGTCCTCTACAGGCCACCATAGGGGTGGCATAATTGTGCCCATTTGCATCTATCTGTCTGCCCCAAAAAACTTCACGATGGACCCTTGAAGTTAAAAATCACATGTGTGCAGGATCAAGAGCCTGGGGAGGTTCTGCAAGCGCAGGAAGGGCTGGAAGTTGGTGTTTTGTGGATGGATTTGTACCCAAAATGAACTGGCTTGATTCTCTCTTGTCCTCCAAGGAGCATGCCACCCACACAGAGACTTTGTGTCCCAAGTTTGTGGCAGAAACCAGGCGAGGAAAGAGTGGAATGCTGGGATGTGGTCTGGCAGTTGTTTCTTGCGTCAGTCACCATTCTGCTACTTAACACACATCTGGGACAGTCAGCCTGGAAGGTGAGGTCGTTCAGCCCACAGGTCTGGAGGTTTGGGTCCATGCTTTATTGGGTCCATTGCTTTTGGGCAGTGTCATTGCAAAAAGCATTGTTTTGGGAGAATGGGGAGACTGGATCCCATCATCTTCTTTCCTTCCCTTCCCCTTCCCTCCTTCCTTTTTCTTACATTTCACAAGGTATCTAGCTTAGGCTAGCTACAAACTCCCTATGTGGCTGAGGATGTCTTTGAACCTCTGGCCTCACCACTTCCCAAGTGCTGGAATTACAGACAAGTGTCATCACACTCTACTCGTGGACGGATGGCCTCGTGTATGCAAGATAAGCGCTCTACAAAGGCTATACCCCAGACCCCCACCATCACATTCAGTAGTATGTTCCTGGTGTCCTAAAATCTTTCTAGCCTTCTCCACTTCTTAGTGCTCCCCCAACCTCCAGTAGCTCCATGCTGGGAACTAAGCTTCAGGAGGCATTCCAGATTCAAACTACAGAATCTCCATGGCAGAAACAATAGCCTTGGGGAAGGAAGAAACCAACCTGTCCATTTCAACACAGCTGTAACCAGTGAGGACAAGACAGCTCCAAGCCAACCGCCCTGCTGCCTACCAGGGGCTGGTGCCCTTCTCCCCACCTTACTAATGGCTCCTAGTCATGAATACAAACCAGAAAAACTGCTGAAGGGCAGAGCTTAGGAGCAGAATTGCTTGTTCATATACATTCCTTTAGCTTCCATAGATGTTCCTAAGTTTTTCTTCAGAATTGCTGGATGTACACTCCCATTCACCAGTAAGGTCCGAAAAATGCTCATTTCCCCGCATCTTGGCCAACTCTAGGTATTGCTATTTAATTTTCTGTCATATGATAATGAATAAAATGTGTTTCAATTTCAGTTGAAATTCCCAAACTACTGTATCTAAACTTAAGTGTCTTTTGCACTTGATTTTTGGCTCTTTATATTTCTTCTGTCTATGGGTTGCCTTTTTATAGATTTTACCTACTTTAATCATTAAATTTGTCTTCTAGGATGAAGCCATCATCTTGCCATATATGACTGACAAGTTAACTGAGGTTCAAGGTAGGGTTCTGTTGGGCTCACAGGTACGTTCCTGGGAGATGTGGTGTATCTCACTCTTATAGAAGCCTGTTCCATACATCTTGGTTGCTTTCCTTGTATAGAGCTCGACTTTGCTCCCCCACCCCACCGATCCCTCTGCCTCTCTCCCTCTCTTTATGTGTGTTTTGGTGCTTTGCTCTTTTTGTTCTGTTTTGTTATCGTTATTGTTGGTTTGTTTTGCTTTTGGGACAAGGTCTCATGTAGCCCAGGCTGGCTTTGAACTCACTATGTAACCAAGGATGACTCTGAATGCCTGATCCTCTGGCCTCCACTGTCCAAGTAGTGGGATGACAGACTGTGTCACTATGCCTAGCTTAGTCAGACTGCGTCACTATGCCTAGCTTAGTTTTAGTTTTTTAAAACAGTCTTCCTGCATAGCCTGCTCCTGCCTCTCTCTTGTTGGGATGCAACATGCAACACTGTGCCTACCCAGTCTTAGGTGTTTCAGCTGTGTTTTCTATTAGGTATTTAGGAATGTGTTGCCTTAAAAAATTTCTTTTTGGATTTCATTTATGTGTATGTGTGTAGTACCTCCATGGGCCAGAAGAGGGCATCTGATTCCCCAAACTGGAGTTACAGGCAGTTGTGAGACATCGTATAGGTAGTAGGAATCAAACATGGGTCCACTGGGTTATCTCTCCAGCACCATTTTTTGCTTTAAAAAAGATATATTTATCACATATAAAATGTTCTGCATGCAGGTATGCCTGCATGCCTGAAGAGGACATCAGGATCTCATTGTATATGGTTGTGAGCCATCATGTGATTGCTGGGAATTGAACTTAAGACCTCTGGCAGGGCAGGCAGTGCTCTTCACCTCTGAGCCATCTCTCCAGCTCCATTTGCTGCTTTTAAGAATGAGTTTATTGTTCATTGTTCATTTTCTCTTCTAACTGGGTTCTGCTAGTATGTAATTAAGCCTTCATCAGATTTTCTATAGGCAAGTCTGTAGGGCATTCTTTTGATTATTGCTTGATGTGGAAGGGGCTATGTGTGGTACTGTTCCTGGGGAGGTGGTCCTGTCCCTGGGGAGGTGATCCTGGGTTGTATAAGACAGCAGACTGAGCAAGCCAGTAAGCAGCATTCCTCATGGTCTGACCTTCAGTTCCTGCCTTGGCTTCCACTGATAATGGACTGCAAACTGTAAGCCAAATAAGCCCTTTCCTCCCATTGCTTATCAGATCAAGAAAAACCCTAACTAAGATTCAAGGTGTACTGTTGGCTAGACTTCAGTAGAAAAACTGACCAGATCATTGACGGTAACACTGGCTTCTTCTGTTTTATCATCCAGTATGCTGATTACCCTAGCGTTCTGAAGCCTTTTGTTACATTAAGATGTGGCGTGCGTGATCTTCTGAAAGCTTTATTTGGGGACTCCCCATCCCTGACTTTAAGAAGGCCATATTTGTAGAGTAGTTTTAGATTTGCAGTAAAATTAAAAGGTACAGGGTTGTTCAATCTACCCGATTCCCACACAGGTCCCAGCACCCATATGGCCCCCATCATGAACAGAGGAGTGTTTGATGCCACTGAACAACTCATATTGGACACAACGAGCGCTTTCTTGGTGGTGAACGTTCTACGGCTTTGGACATCTGTATAAGGACATGTGTACATCATTACAATATCACAGGGTGGTGTCACTGTCCAGCAGCTCTGCTGTGTCTCACCTGTTCCACTCGTCCTCCTAGAAGCCAGACCAGGTCCTTTATCTGTCTCACAAGTGTTTTTCTTTCACAATGTGTCACACATCCAGAATTACCCTGTAAGCAACATTTTTAAGTTGGCTTCTTCTGTCAACTCAGGCGTTTAAGGTTCTTTCATATCTTTCCATTGGCTCATAGCCACAAGTTATTCTGTTGCTTGGATGTGCCACAGTCTATTTAACCATTTACTCACTGGACAACTTCTTGTCGCCTCCGGTCTTGGCATTTACGAAGTATCTGTGAGCATTTGTGTGCATATTTTTAGGTAAACACAAGTTCTCATCTCATCTTGGTAAAAGCAAGGAATGCATTACTATCATGTATGGTAACTATATGCTTAGTCTGGAAACATGCTGCCAAACTGCCTGTTTCACCTTCCCACTAACACTGAGTGACAATCCTGTCACTCCACATCCTCCCCAGCATCTGAGGTTGTCATGTTCTAGATTCCAGCCATTTTACTAAATGTGTTGTTTGAAGCTTTTTCAGAAAATATGAAAGCATATATATATATATGAATATTTTCAAAAGGTATTTTTATACTCTGAGGAAATTATGTAGTTCTTGGACTCTAGCGAGAGTGATTTAAGTTGGTAGATTTTTCTAAAATTCAGCACACACTTGCATTTCTAAAATGCCTTTCAGTATGCTGCAGAACTAAGTTTGCCAATTCTTAAAAAATAAACCAATCAAAATTTACCTTAAAAAGACAATACTATAAAATGATCTGTTTGACAAGTTAAAATTAAGAACAAGATATGCATTCAATTAAAGAAATTTAAAAATTGCATTCTTTTCTGTTTTCCCTTAATTGGAAAAAGAAAAAAGTCAAGATCAACGAAGGAAGGAGAACGCTCATGTTCTTAGAAACAACTTGACTTAAAGAAAGTAACAAATATATAAAACTGAAGAAAAAGACAGGTTAGAAAAGCCCTAAGACTTCAGTGACCCTAGGAAGAAGAGGCTGCTCCATTAAAGATGATCAAGCCAGTGTGGTCGCTCACACTATAAACAAAACACTCAGGAGGCAGAGGCCCTGCCTCAAACCCACATATTCTAACTTTATTTGTATTGCTTTGATAAATACCCTTGACAGAAAGCAACATAGGGAGAAAATAATTTAGCTGGATTACAACTCCAAGTTACAGTCCATTGCTTTGGGAATGTCAAAGCAAAACCTCAAGCGGCTATTTACATCACACCCACAGTCAGGAACAAAGAGAATAAACACGTATGTGCTTGCTTGCTCTCAGGTAGCTCTCTCTCTTTTACTGTTCTGAAGCCCTTGCCTAGGGATGGTTCCACCCACAGTGAGCTGGGTCTTCCTACATCAATTACCAATCAAGACAGTCCCTCACAAGCATGTGCACAGACCAACCTGATCTATATTAATTCCTCATTAAGATAATTCACAGGTGACTCTAGATTGTGCTAGTTTCACAGTTAAAACTAACCATCACACCTTCCCACAAAACAAAAAATAAGGAAAATAAAAAATGATATGTAGGTCTCTGTGTGTACAGTCAGAGGATGCAGGGGGCAAGAAATAAATCCAGACTGAGGAAATATTCTTTCTGTTTGTTTCTTTGTTTGTTTTTTGAGACAGCGTTTCTCTTTGTAGCTTTGGAGCTTGGAACTTGCTCTGTAGACCAGGCTGGTCTCAAACTCAAGGAGATCCACCTGCTTCTGCCTCCCGAGTGCTGGGATTAAAGGCGTTTACCGCCACTGCACAGCCCAGTGAAATGTAGATTCTTAAATGATGTTCCAGGCCAGCATCCTTATGCCCTGGATAGCCCCTGATGCAGTCTTCTGTTTTATACTGTATTTACATGTGTCCTTTGTTTTTATTGCCATTTTCATCACTTTCGTGTCATTTCCCTCCTCAGTTTTGGCAGATGTGCTCCACACCTAGGTGTGTTTTTATTCAGACAGCAACTTTTTCTTTTGGCTAAAAAAATTCAGTTCACTCATATATATTCTAGTGGCTGATATTATTGAAATTGTTCACGCAACTTCTGTTTTCTATTTACTATGCTTTTAATTTATTTAAGTGCTTTGTGTGGTGCTAGGGATCAAACCTAGCGATCTGTGCAGGCCAGCAAGTCTCTACTACTCCTAAACACATCCCCAACAGTGTGTTTTTTTTACTGTGCTTTTTAGTTGTCTCTCTCTCCTATTCTTACAGTTTCATATGTCAAATTCCCTGGGGTTTTCCCTTTTCTAAATTTATAAGGTTACATTTAAAGTGATTCTGTGGCTATGTTGGCCCAGCAGTCAGATGGTACACTTTTACTTCGTCTACTTCATGTTTAACATGTCTCTAGATTTCTTTGTTCCAGTTATTTTACCTAAATTATCTCTCTCTCTCACACACACACACAGAATCACTTGAACAAATCTTCAGCATTTGGTTTAGTGAATTTTCCCAAGGTGAATACATCCGCACAAACACTCTATAGGTCAAGATACAAAGAGTATTCAATCATCCAAAGGTTTTGCTGCATCTCCTTACAGTCTGCAATTCTGTTTTCCATCACCAGCCGGCCATTTGTCCTGTTTCCCAGTTTTACATGTATGTCTGACATCTGCTAGCCACAGATGTGAGGTGGTCCTACTAGCTCCACCCTGTATAGTCTTCTCTACTGACTCTTTGGCGAGTTTTCTGGTTGACTTTTGGTGAACATGTGTGCATGCCAGGCTGTGGGTGTCGTAAATGATGTTATGGACTTTACCTTTTGGGTCCAGGCATCTGTGCATTCTTTTTGGAGCTACACCCAGGGACAGACTTGCTAGGCTAGGAATGCACATATGGCTAGCATTTGTGACACAGTCGGCTTTCCACATGGTGTCCATACTATTGCTTAAAACTGCATGCTTTAAAATAATTAATGCTTGGGCTGGAGAGATGGCTCAGCATTTAAGAGCACCTACCGCTTCTTCCAGAGGACCTGAGTTCAACTTCCAGCAACTATGTCTGGTAGCCCCTAACTCGATCTTCAGAGAATCTGCCACCCTCTTCTGGCCTCCAAGGATACTGCTCTCACATGCACAGGCACACATTCATCCACATACTTAAAAATAAATCTTTAAAAATTTAATACTTACAGTTTTTTTTCCAATAGTGGGGTTTGAACCCAGAGCTTTCTATGTGCTGAACGCTTTACCACCGAGCTAACCCCAGCCTCTCCATGCTTACCCTGGCAACTTCTGCGGATGTATCTGGTCACCAGTGTTTCTTGCACCACCTTCTATGCATCTTCACTTTTCTTTTTGCTTCAGAAACCTCCTAGCATCTATTTTAGGGAAGTACCCATGAGTACTAAAATGTTAGGCTCCTTTCATGCCTGGAAGATCTTTATTCTGAGTGATAATGTTTTATAATGGGCCAAGTCTATAATTTTAGGTTCCAAGTGATTTTCACCCTGAACCCAGAGGATACTGCCCTATCATCCTACCCCTCACAGGAGGAGTGTGTCAGTCCTAGAACTCACACCTCCCTCTGTTGGAGAGAATTGCTTCTACAATTTCTTGGGCAATAATTTCTTCCTTCTCCCTGCTCTCTCTAGAACAATCCAATGTTGGATATTTTCAATTTCCCTTTCTTCTGTATTCCTTCCATCCTTCTTAGACATGGGACCTCAATATGTTACCCCAGGTTAGTCTCACACGCCTGAGCTGATGCTATCATCCTTACTCGGCCTCCTGAGTTGCGGGGTTACAGGTGTGTGCCTCTCATTTTCTTGTTACTAAGTTATTTCTGTGGCATTGGGATAGAGCCCACAACCTCACACATGCTGGGTAAGCACCCTGCCACTGAGCTTAGCCCCACCCCCAGCCCGTGCTCTTATTTCTTAATAAAATACTTTCATTTTAAAGACTTATCTTACATGTGTGAGTGTTTTGCCTGCATCTGTGTATGTGTGTATGCACCAGCCCGGTATTTGCAAAGGCCAGAAGAAGACACCAGATCCCCTGGAACTGGAGTTACAAATGACTGTGAGCCACCATGTGGGTGCTGGGAACCAAGAGCACCCAATGCAGGTAACCACTGAGCAATTGCTCCAGCGCCTCTTTTTTTAGTGTTCTGTTCTGGCATAATGCCTCAGCACATCTTCAGGTGACCAATTTGATCTCTGGCTATATTTATCCCACTTCTCAATCTGCCAGCTAAGCCATTTTCCTAGTTAAGGAATCAAAATTTTTGCATTTGTATTTTTACAAAGTCGGTATTCTTGACTAGCATTCTTTAGAAATTCGTTATTTGAATTCAAGATTCCTGTTCTTTATATTGCTGAACGACATGTCCCCGTTGACTGACTCTGGCAGCTGTTCCATAGTGCCACCAGAAAGACTGATGTTCAGATTCTCAAACCGGCTCGTAGATTTGCAAACAGATTGGTGTGTTTAGCAGCACCTACAGCTACATGGACTGAACAGAGGTGTGGGGAGGACTGAGTCTGTGGGCAGTAACTCTACTATGCTTCTTTCTTCCAACACTCCTCTTCTTCCCTGTTCTAGGTACTTCTTGACAGGTGAGCTGTAGGGAGGAGGTCGTGAATCCTCAGGAGTTGAAGCAAGGTTTCCTTCCCGATACAGGGCAGAGGAAGAGGTGAGAGTCATGATGCGTTGGAGTCTCAAGGTTGTGCTAGTGGTTGAGTCAGGAAATGAGATCAGTTATCCAGTGCAGAAGTGGCTGAAAGAGGAAACCAAGGCTGGGGAAGATGGATGGGGTTTTGGGGTAAGCAGTGAGTTAGCCCTAGACTGCATGACGCGCTGACCTTGCTGAACCATGGGGCCTGTGTGTCAGCTCATCAGACTGACCCAGAGACAGAATCCCATTTTTTTAGATTTCTGAGCCTTGCTCGTTTTGCTTTGGACAAGAAAAGCCACAGCAGTGAGTGAGGCTTTCTGAAGGAAAGGAGGGAGGGGAAAGGAAGAAGAAAGCCTTGAGTCATTTATGTTCTTATGACCTGGCAAGTTCAGGGCCATCAAAGTTCCACAGAGTTTGCATGTGAGACAACCTCCAGCTCTTCTTCCGTGCCCAGCCTTGACATCTTTGAAACCAGATTGACAATCTTGTGGGCTATAAACATCTTGCTTGCTAGACCTGAGAAATTCTCCTACACTCCCCGGCTGCTGCGTTCCCCCGGAGCCCAGGGCATCCTTCATTCTAACTTGACAAAAGCACTGTGCTTGAGGCCTGTTTTATAGGTTTTCTGTGCTACAGGTTTGCGGTCCGTTGCTATCATCTGTCAGAGTTATAAAGCAGCAGTGTGCTCACTTTCCTGTTGGTTGATTTTATTTAGACACTAATTCGTATAGCTGTTTAAAAAGAAGAGAAAGGACAAAGGCAGACAGGAGCACATCCCAGTCTCTCAGCAAATTCTCCTCACCTGATCCATACATCACAGGTTCAGGACAAGAAGCACAAATAACTCTGCAAGGAAAATGCATAAATAAAGCCACCCCAGCTTTAATAACGGGCAATTAGTGATCTCCTAAGTTGCTCTCAATTTTTGGCTGTCTCCAGATACTGGCTCATGCAGAAGGCAGTTTCAGGGCCAGTAACTATCATTCCACATCTTTGCCAGTAGACAGTACCTCAGCTATGGGGGCCCTGGAATAAATTCTTGTAGACAAGATGATTCCTGCAAGTAGGAACCAGATGTGAGAGGCCAACGTGCTGGGCCAGGTTGATGGAGCCATTATACAGTGCCTGGGAGGAGAAAGGAAGGAGGAAGGAGTTTGAGAAGGAACCATGGGTAATCTTGCTCAGGGCTGCAGCCAGCTTTGTCCTTTCCAGGCTGCATCCCTGAGACAGCCATCCCCATGAAACGAGACATCTGTGCTTTGATCTGTCACAGCCCAAAAGCTGCTCTGGCAGCAGCAAGAGGGACATCACCTCAAAGACATCATTGCTCTCACTCTTTCTTTTCTTTTTTGCATTGTGTAACATTGGTATAACTGGTTAGCAATGCACGTGTCTGTTCACTGTATATGTAATCATTTACATATAATTAATTTTCCAGCCCCAGCCTTAGCCACTAGTGAGTTCTAGAATCTATTTCAGACCCAGAACTTAAGAATTTACTCCTCAAAGCAAAAGGGCCTGTCCTTTCTCTTACTTAGCCTTAGTGAAGGGTGTTCATTTTAAAATAAATTTATTGTTTTTCTTAGATATATTTGTATGTATTTTATATGTGTGGATGTTTTTGCCTCTGTGTATGCATGTGCACCATATGTGTGCAGTGCCCTCAGAGGCACTGGATCTCCTGGAACTGGAGTCATAGGTGGGAATGAGCTACCTAATATGGATGCTGGGGGCTGAACCTGAGTCCTCTGTAAGAAAAGCAAGTGCCCTTAACCTCCAAGCCATCTCTCCAGCTCCTATTTAAAATCCTGTTTTTTTCCGGGCAATGATGGTGCAGCCTTTAATCCCAGCATGCGGGAGGCAGAAGCAGGCAGATCTCTTTGAGTTTGAGGCCAGCCTGGTCTACAGAACGAGTTCCAGGACAGCCAGGGCTCTGTTACACAGATAAGCCCTGTCTCAGAAAAACAAAAATAAATAAAATAATCCTATTTTATATATAATTTTATTTTCAGTGTTACATGAGACTGTTTTCACACAAGTGTCCAAATACTTTGATCATCCCCTATACCCCAGTACTCTTCCCTCCCCACCGTTCCTCTCCCACAAGTCCTCTTCATTCACCTACATAGTTTCAGGTCTACTTTCATGTGTGGTTTCATGTGTCTGTATAATGTAGGACCCACCAGGGTGGGGAAAACATGGTATTTGTCTTTCTTAGACCAAGTTAATCTGCTTAAAATGATAGTGTTCAGCTGCATCCACTTGCCTACAAACTATTTATAGGGCCGAGGAAAGCTCCATTGTGTGTACATACCACATTTTCTTTATCCATTCCTCTGTTGACGGGCACCTAGGCCAGTTCCATAGTTTAGCCACGTGACATTTGCCCTTTTCCTTGTGGGCCCTCTTTAGGTAGCTCCTCTGTGCAGCATGGATGGACACACCCATCAACGGGGGCAGCATGCTGATAGAAGAGGGAGCTGAGGCCAGAAGCTATGCAAACAGGGATCAGTCTTTCCATGACTGTATTTCATCCGTACTAGGGCAGTGGCTGCGGGTTGGAAAGGGTCCCGTACTGTCCCCCAGCTCCCTGCAGGTGAAACACATAAAATGACCCCATTCTGCCATGAGCATTTGGCTAGAAGAACATTGTAAATACTGGTAAAGTGCTGTTAATATCAACAGTTAGCGTTTTAATCTAAGTACCACTTTTAATGTTTATTTTTACCGTAAGTGAGCTAAGATGCTGGGATGGGGGCAGCTGTTAGGCATTTTCCTTGTTCTTGGCTGCCTGCAGTGGGGAACTCTGGGTCTGCAGACCATCTTTAGTGTCCTCCAGCCTGCCCCCACCACAGCCCCTCTGTTTTCAAGTCTCCACAGCTATTGACCACAAGTAGACCCCAGCTCGGAAGGTACTATCCCAGCCACCACTGCCTCCATCATCCAGGGGACCTTTCTGTCACCACGAGCTTTAGTGATCTCTAAAAGGATGACCAGGAGCACTCCCCTGGTGGTCCAGCAGAAGGCGTGTGATGTACCGTGACAGGTGCAGACACTTGCTGCACCCTCTTCTGGGCAATATGAGCACGCCGACGAGCTTACTTTTGGAGTCAGCTTGGAGACAGTTTCCTGTGCTGTGGCCTGGTATTAAACATTTGGTCCCCAAAAGTCTCCTCTTAAAACCCCCCAGAGGTCTTCTCTTGCTTACTTGTGATGTTTATCATTAGCAGGCCAGGGTAGCTGAGATGTGAGGTGCCCACCAAAGTGAGAAGGAGACTGAGGCACACCCAAGAGTAAAGGCCAGGGGAGAAAGGCTGAGAAAGGCTGAAGGCAAGAAACTGCAGGACCTGTTTATTAGAAAGTTTGCGGGAGCTGCCAGGTCCTAATGGTTGAGGGTCCTGACATCTTGGTCCAAGAACTGTAGTAACATTAGCTGCTATGGAAGCAGAGGGTCCCACCACCGAAGACCCCTAGCAGTGGCAGCTTGCTGCTGTCACTCATTACTCTTGGGAACTAAGTATCTTAACAGCTGACTAGTGCGGGGGATAAGTGAGCTGCCGGTCTAAGCACCTGGAGCCCCCAAGTCTCTACTGCAGCCTGGAGCATTCGGGTTCTGGTTCTCCCAGCTTGAGTTACAAACCTCTGGCTCTGCCAGCCCGGGCCCTGGGTCTCTGATGCTGAAGGACTGAGACACCAGCCCTAGGGAGCACCTCACCTGCTCATATTCCTATCAGGGGAGAGTAGGACATGACCAGCTGACCACCAGCACCGTGATCTCCTGCCCCCGTCCTGTCTTCCCCCATGGTACACGTCCCCAGAGTCTCTCTCACACTTCTGCCTCCACACTGACCATTCAACACCAGGCCACAAATCCTTTAAGCCTCAGTTTCCTTGCCTGAACACAGCAGCTCGGTGAAAATCAGAAGTTTAGATACATGGATGCTAAGCGCTGAGCAACCTAAGTCAAGGTGTCCTCTGCAGGAATACCCTTCCAGCTACTTACCCTGCCCTACCACGGTGGGTCTCAGCAGCTCACCCAGGACAGTCTTTAGGAGCTGCCGTGTTCATTTCGTCCCCGTACAGGCTCCAACCTCTGCAGGTCACAGGACACGCTTACACGAACCCATGTCACCCTTCCTGCTGCGTTCAAGAGGAAGATAAGACCCAGAGAGGTGGAGTCAGCTGAACTGGAACACATCTCCCCAGGGAGCAGCTCTGGCTGCCTGCACTGACCACGACTGTGTGGTTTCCAGGTGCATTGAAGTCAGCCAGCAACCGGCCTCTCCGTATCCTTTTAACAGGGCTCCCTTTCTATTTTTGTCTGCATCATAAGAAGTTTTGGCACCACCCAGTGGTCACCTAGAGAACCGTGTCTTGGTATTGCAGTATTCAGATCAACCTGGAAGGGTGGCTCCTCTGTTCAGGCAAGGGGCTGCCGGGCTTACAAATCTTAGTCCTAAAAGCTCATTCCTGCCTGGATAGTCACTGGAAAGGGAAATGAGCTTCTTGAGAATGCTTCACAATGTACTTAATTCACGCTAGAACTTTCCATTGATGCCAAATCCCGTGCCCTGCAATGAGGAAGCAGAAAGAACACAAGGTGTGGCAGAGAAGGATCTGTCTGCCAGAAATGGAGACAGGAAGCCCACAGGGCTTCCAAGTGAGGCCTGATGAACTGCATGCTGATTTCTAAGTGCCAGGAGCTAAGCAAAGCCACGCAGGCAGAGGGCTGTCCCCTTGCCCTTACTGGCTCTGGTTGATCCAAATTCTGAGTGTCAGGCTTGCAGTCTTTCCTGTCCAATGCTATAATTACCCACTATAGTAACATTTGATGTGGCATTGGGGATTGAACTCTGGGCCTTGTAGATGCTAAGCAAGCACTCTGCCACTGAGCTATGCCCCAGCCATTAAAAGTTCTTTGCAGTGCTTGATAACCCTGTCTATGAATTCTTGTCTGTATGCAAGGCCCAAGCACCAGAGGTTGTCATAGAGTGGGCATACCACATGCCACCCAGATTCTATTTCTCTGAGTCTGTCCACCCTTTCCTCCCAAGCCTCAGATAAACCACACAGCCCTTAGGCTTCCATGGAAATTGCAGGCTTGAAATTCAAAGCTGCTTTCTTCCCTGAAGGCTCTCGGTGCCTGTATAGGTTTGCCATGGCCTTCTAGTTGACTTTGTTTGGTAAGGATGCAGGACAGGCAGGCATTTCCACACCAAAGACAACAGCTATTCCCTACACCCTTTCTCAAAACAGCAGGGCTGAGGATGCCCTCATTTATACAACTTAAGGGGACTCCAGCGATAATAAGGCGAATCTGTTCCAAGGTGACTTCGGGTCTCTTTTCATAGACAGGGGAGCAGCTGGCATCATTCTAAGTTTCCGCCTGAGTAGGCACTTCCATTACCCTCTGAACCCTGACGGCTGGTTTCTGGAAGGATCGACTCCAGCAGGGAAGGAAGAGCAGGGGGTGCCTCCTCCCCTGGAGAGCCACAGTCTGAACCCACTATGGCTTTCATGCGTCACAGCCAGAGGGTGTCTCCTCCTGCAGTGCTCTGCTCCAGTGGGTGATGAACCCGATTTACTCTGGAGGCATCTGTTAGCTCAGGGGAGCCTCGCTGGAACCACCCAAAGGACTCTCTGCACGTGGAACACGGTGAGTGACATAACAGCATCAAATGGTTTGTGTGTTCTGAAGTCCTGCAGGGAGGGAAGAACAGAGCTCTCGTGTAGGATGAGGGAGGGAGACTTTATACTACCTTAAAAAGAAGGAAAATGAAGAAACATCTTTGCCCATGGCAAAATGAGGGCAAAAATGAACTATGTTTTTGCTACCCTTCCTGTACCTATGCCCTTAGCACTGTGACCGTGCAGCAACTCCAAGGACATTCCAAGTGGATCCGAGTCAGCCTTGGGACTTAGTGTGGTCAACAGAACGGAGCAGAAGTAAAACAGTGTAGGCCTCGAAAGACTGCATGCTGTCTTTCTCTTGGGTCTCTGGACTGGACTAGTAGGGTAAGAGGACACCTGGCACCAAGAGAGTCAGCCCAGTTTTCCTGGCTGAGCCTTCAGACATCCGAGAGCCTACTCAGCCATCCCATGTGACTGCCAGACACTGTACACTGTTGATACCTGAGACTCAACAGAGCCCAGCTAAACACAATCACACTCAGAAGAGACGCTCCATGGTGGATACTAAATGTTACTGCTTGGTGGCTAACCAGCATAACCCCCTCCTCCCTGGTTGCCAAAGACTGAACTTGTTCAAGTTCATCCATCTGGAGAGCAGTGTCTCTGGTTGTCTACCTGCTGTCTTCTAGAGCCAGGCATTAGAAAGTTCTCTGCTGCTGAGGAGTCTCTGTGGACCTGGAGAGTTAACACAGGATAACAGCATTCAGCTCTGGGGATGCACCAAACCAAGGAGAGGCTGCTGAGAAAATGATCAGAAGTTGGGGTTCTGCTTCTGTGACTTCTACTTGGCTGTCATCTAAGGACCTCCATTCATGGTCCCAGGTCATACCCTCGGTGTCCCTCAGTTTCTTCCCTCCTCCAGGAAAAGCTTGTCATTTTGCTGATGAACAGCCTCAACAGACTTCCTGGGACTTGTGCATGGTCAAGTTGAGTCCTGTATCTGAGGATATGTTGCTCCTCACATTGGCTTGTTCTGGGTGTTTATGTTTAGGATGGTTGTCTCAGGAATTTGAGGGCAATGTTCTGATTTCATCTAGCTCCCAGAAGAGAGCTAGGGTATGTGATGTGGGGTGCAGGTCTCTGGTTCTCATATGCTTTGGAAGGTTTTAGGAGGGTTCCACACTCCCTGATAGGCTGAAACGGCACGAGTCATCCTTGCCCCTTGGGGTATGCACTCCATATGTATGCCTGGTGCTGTCAGAGGCCAGAAGAGGACATGGGATCCTCTGTGACTAGAGTTACAGATAGTTGTGAGCCACCATGTGGGTGCTGGAACCAAACCTGGGTCCTCTGCAAGAGAGGTGCACTTAACCATGAAGCCATCTCTCCAGCGCCAATGGATTTCCTTAGACAAAGACCTATGCACACATGTATATATACAATAAAAGCATACATTTACTATTTTCCCAAATATTACAGTATTTAAAAATGCATACAAATAAATTTTACAGCATTACTTCAAATATGAGTCTTTCTTGAGTTTTATTAATCACTTATTTTTTTGCACCCTATTCTTGTTTTGTTCTTTATTATTTTCTAAAGATTAAAAATATAATTCATGTATCTCATAGCTCATGGCCTTACAGTGTACAATTAAGTAGATTTCTGTAAATTCACTGAGTTTTGCACCAGTCAGGAAAACCAATTCTCAAGTACTTTATTATACATTAAAAAAAAAACCAAAAAAACCCACGGAACCCCAAGCTATTGTGTGAATCTCCAGTTCCCCCCATCCTGTGACTCCCCTTTCTGCTGGCTCCAGGCAACCCCCATCTGCATGTGCATAGAGTATTCTTGGCTCTATGGTCTGATTTTAATATATTTCTTTTCAACTAATTAAGAATTTACAAGGGATAAGAGGGGATTAATTAGGCCATATCCATCCTAAGAGGCATATACAGAAGGAAAGGACACGTAAGTAGAAGGAAAAAGAATGGTTTTACAGTTTGGAGCTTAAGTGTGCCTCAAAGGCTAGTGCTTGGAGGCTTGTTACTCAGCCTATATATACACAAATGAGAGGTGGTGGAGCCTTTAGGAGGTAGGGTGTGGTGGGAAGAAGGTAAGTCATTGGAAGCATCTCTATGGAAAGGGTTTCGGGACCCTTAACACATACATTTGGGGGAAAAGATTGCATTATTTGCTTTTTGCATAGCTGTGATCATGTACCTAACAAAAGCAACTTAAGGAAAGGCTTCTTTAGACTCACAGTTTGAGGGTGTAATTGTCATGGCTGGGAGGCACCAAGGTAGGAGTGGGAAGCGGCAGGGCACATTGCGTCCATACTCAGGAAGCAGAAGGTCACTTTCTCTTTTCTGTTCAGTCCAGGACCCCAGCCCTCAAATTGCAATGCCTACAGTTGAGGTGTGTCTGCCCACCTCAGTCAGCCTAACCTAGAAGATCCCTCATAGATATGCCCAGAGGATAGTCTCCAAGCTGATTCTAGGTCCCGTCAGGCTGAGGGCATTAGCCATCACAATTATAGCTCTGTGTCTCCTTCTACTGCTTAAAGGCTTGTAAGGATAGCTGAAACGAATCTCGTCACATGGACAATGGTTTTTGTTTTTCCAGAGTTGGGATGACCATTGTCTCACAGTGGCATTTGTCCTTGACAGTTTCATGCACTGTATGAGATTGCTGAGGAAAAACTAGTGAACACACGTGCTATTGCCAAGCAGGTAGGTATTCGTGTTATAAAAGGGAACAAGCTAAATGAATTAAATGCAACTTGAGAAATAGGGAAAAATACAAAATGATTATGAGGAACAAAGAAACTAGCAGGTTGAAGCAGAAACTCATGGTTTTGAAAGAAAGTCATGTGGATTTTATTGGTGAAGGGGAAACTGTGACAAGCAGAGAACTCTGGTAGAAACAGCTCAGCAAGTAGTATTGGTTCTGGTGACTGTAACTGTGACGAAATACTAGAAGCCGTCGCCTTAAAGAGGAAATGTTTATTTTGGCTCAGTTTCTGAGGCTTCGGTCTGGTTGTTTAGCCCTTGTGCTGGGGGACCTGTGGTGAAGCAGAATCACAGGAGGGAAATGCAAGATGGATCAAAGCTGCTCGCCTTATGGCAGCCAGGAAGAAAATGGTGGAGGGGGGAGGGAGGAAAGGGAGAAGAGAGAGGGAGGGAGGGTAAAGGAGTCTGGGGACTAGACACACCTTTAAAAGGCACATCCTCAGTGACCTACCCCTCCATCCAGCTCCCACTTCTTAATACCTCATTCAGCTATGAACTCATGAATCAGTTGAGTCACTGAAAAGATTGGTATCCTTGTATTCCAGTCACCTCCCACCCAACATCACCAGCAGCTGGGGGACAAGGCTTTAATCCATGAGCATTCTGAGGAGGCGCTTTATATACAAACTACAACAGAGAGTAGAGACAAGGCAGAAGTAACAAGAAGAGTGGGGCCATCCTTTTCGTTCTGGCACCTTCCTTCCACGCTTTCCTTAAGCCCTAACCCCATTCAGCCCACAGGGCCACTGTCTTTCCGATGCCTTACTACTTTGCTTTAGGTTCCCGTTTGCTTCCTGGAGACTGGACAACAGGTCACAGGCCTCGGCCTTCTGGCCCCGCCTACTCCCTCAGTACCGCCCACTTTTGGATCTCCCAGTGTGCCCAGCTACTCTGCCTCTGCTTGACTTGTGTGATGGCATCTTGGAATTCAGGGCCATCCTTCAGTGTGGCAGTACAGCTCCCGCACACCTTCTCTGTGAAGCTGCCTCTCCAGCCATGCCCCTCGGTTTGGGCCTCGCTCTGAAGGGCTCCTGAAAGCAAAGGTGCTCTCCATTAAGCCTGTGTCCTAATATGACCCTAGCTGGTCAGCATTGTCTGTGGAGCAAAGGCATGACATGGGTCACACAGGCCCCAGACAGGGGTGAGGGTGTGGAGCAGCTCCTAAACATCTGGTCTGTGTGCCACATGCCTTATTTGTTCTAGATAAGCAAGATAAAGAAGGAAAAGGATTTGGGGTCCTACCTGTCATATAAGGATGGGAGGGTAGCATGAACCACAGGGCGGATGACATGAATCCTTGGCAACCTTTGCTGCTTGACAAAATTCCAGCATTTTGACTTTGCGGATCACAATTCTCCAGCACCCTTTTACCTTCATTTTTAATGATTCTCACTTTGTGTTATGGGAGTTCCTTTATACCTTTTCCTTTGGGAAATTTTGTGCAGACTTTGAAGAATGAAGCCATCCCAATTCATCCTCAGATCATGGCAGTCTCCTCTTTCCCTTCACCAACTCCACACCTTCTCTTTGGGTCCTGAGCCCTGCCCCCGTGGGAGTTGGACTCCAGCAGGAGCAGAAGTGAAGTCACCCAGCTAAACACTGATGATTTACAACCCCAGTAAACCACTCAATAAACTTCACAGCTCCCCCTCCCCTATGAGCCAGGCACTGTGCTAGACTCTAGGGCTAGAGCTGTGAGCCCAAAGGTGATGAAGCCCCTCTCTCATGGAGCTCATATGGTAAAGGGGCTGGGGCAGACAGAGAAGAGTAAACCCAACATGGTGGAGCACTGTATGTAGTCCAGCGCTTGGGAGGTGGAGACAGGAGGATCTGGCGGTCATTTTTGGCTACCTAGTAATTTTCAAGTCCAGCCTAGGCTGCTGTATTAGTCACGATTCTCTGAAGGAACAGAACTTATGGAATGAAGAGAGTCAGACAGATTAGTGATATATTGGATGGGGATGCATTGAAGTGGCTATCTGGCTTTGGTCTGAATAGCTGTCAACTGTGGCTATCTCCTGACACAAAGGCCAATAATCCGTTAGTTGTTCAGCCCATGATGTTGGAGGTCTCAGTAGTCCCAGTCTGGTGTGGAGTCCTAGAAGATTCCTAGAGAGCTGGTTATCTTTAGTCTACCTGTGAATTTCAAAGAAGTGAGTTCTAAAACCGGCAAAGGAATGCCTCAGCAGCGGGACAGGTGGACTCACCTGCCAGCGTGAGGGCAAGCAGGTAAAAAGCAAGCATTCCTTCTTCTGTGTTCTTTGATCTGGGCTGCCACTGAAGGTGTGGTCCAGATTTAGAGCGGATCTTCCTGCTTCAAATGTTCTGACGAAAATCCCTCACAGAGTGCTCAGCAGCTTGGGTGGTAGTTGATCCCAGATGTAGTTAAGCTGACAGTGAATATTTACCATGATGGCCGGGTAAGAGTGCATCTCAAAACCAAGAACAACAACCAAACAAAACAAAACAACCCAAAACAGTAATTGGAGCATTCCCATCAACTACCTGGGTGTCTAACACTCTCCCTAGACAGACAGGATAAATAGGCAAGGAGAAGCTCTCTCCATGCGGTGTTGCAGAACGTGGTTAGGCAGGTGGGAGCGGCAATAGGTGGAGCCCTTAGTGTTCCATTCCTCCTACAGGCCACCAAACAGGGACCCTTAGCATTACAAGCGCCCAGAGCTTGTGTGGCCTGGGGTGGTGGTGCCAGGATTCCTCAGCCTTTGGTAGAGGCCTCCGTTACAGCTTTGGTGTTGGTCTGGAGGGCAGTTGAGCCTCTCTGGTCTTTAACACTGGCCACTGGTATAGCTCAGTTAGGAGCCCTATAGCTCTCTGGAACCCTTCTGGTGATTAGGGCTGAAGGTTATGGTTCTGGCTCCTTGCTGCCTTCTATCCTTCAGTCTCAGCAATCTGCCTCCTTTTGTTGCCTCTCTACTTCCCCCACTGTCGTGGTTTGGATGTGAAATGTCCCCAGAGGCTTGTGTATTTGAACATCTGGTCCCCAGCTCTTGGCACAGTCTAGAGACATGTTGCATAGCTGACTGACACAGGGGGATAGAGCTTGTGGCTATAAGCTGACCTGAGTTCCATCTGGAGTCTCTCTGTGTCCTGGTTGACCAAGATGTGAGCAAGCTGCATGGTGTTCCAGCCACCTAAAAGCCACCTCCTGTTTTGAGCCTGTGAGCTAAAATAAAGTCTTCTTCTCTAAATGGCTTCTGTTAGGCATTTTGTCCCAGTGATAAGGAAAATAATGAATACAACTGCCCTCTCGCTTCCCTAGCCCCCTCCCAGCTGCCTTCTGGCTTCCCTAGCCCCTCCCAGCTGCCCTCTGGCTTCCCTAGCCCCCTCCCAGCTGCCTTCTGGCTTCCCTAGCCCCTCCCAGCTGCCCTCTGGCTTCCCTAGCTCCTCCCAGCTGCCCTCTGGCTTCCCTAGCTCCTCCCAGCTGCCCTCTCGCCTCCCTAGCCCCTCCCAGCTGCCCTCTTGCTTCTCTAGCTCCGTCCTAGCTCACTCAGCGTGCAAACTGCTCAACCCTTGCTGTCATAGCCCTTTCTGCTGTGCCACCTGCTGCTTTTTTCTGTGTCACCTCTCAGTCCAAACTACCAAAGGTAGGCAAAGAAAGACCACTCTGGGGGAGCCTGGTCCTGCAATACCGGGGGAGGCAGCACAGGAAAGCGTCTCCCAGGCAGCTCACCAAGTGAGCCTGAGCAGCCTGCTTATATCATGCATGCTAGAAGGGGCATTTGGCTCAATCACAGCCATTGGTTTGTGTGTGTACCAGCCATAGCCTTGCCACTTAACCACAGTCACTTGGCCCACTCCGTGAGATGGAACCCATATCTGATACTGCCAAAGTGTCCAAGAACCTGAGATCACGTAGATCATGGGCCCTAGGAGAAAACCTACTACTACTATTCTGCTAAAGGAACATAGCAATAAAGTGACTCCTGATGACATTGTTACGACTGTACACATAGATCAGTGCATCTCTCGATCCTCATCAGAGAAGCTTCTTCTTGCAGTAGATGGTAAAGAACAAGAGGCCCACGACTAGAGAATGTGCAGAGAGTGAGTTCTGAATGGGATGTCAGCATCAAACCCCTCCTTCAGGGCTCTATGCAGAAGAGAAGGCAGAAAGCTTGTAAGAGCCACAGGTAATGGATGACTCCAAGGAAACAGCATCTTCCAGGCACTACAGCACCGATACATACACGAACTCACAGAGACGGACAGCACGCACAAGGCCCGCAAAAAGTTCAAACCAAACAGATCCCAGGTTCTTATTAAACTGTGGGTTGTGACCCCAAATAAGGCTGAATAAAAAGTGTGGGGTTGTGGAAAAATTTGACAAAGTAAAAGGTTTCTGAAGGGGCTGGAAAGAAGGGGGCTCAGCAGTTAAGAGCACTTACTGTTTTTGCAGAGGACCTGGGTTTGGGTCCCAGCATGCACATGGTGGCTTCCACCTAACTGCAACTCCAGTTCCAGGGATCTGACACCACTTCTGACCTCGGTGGGCTTTTGTATGCATGTGGTGCACATACTCTACACACACATTTGCACACACGTACATATGTACGCACACACACACACACATACACACATACTCCAAATCTTAGTAAAAGTTCTCTGAAAGCCCAAAAACCAATTTAAAACCGAAACATAATGATCCAAGGTGATTCTGCCAGGCAGGGCTTGCCAGTGTCATATTACCTGACTTCAGTGGGGCAGCCTTGGTTCTGAACACACAACACACACATGTATGCTGCCCTGTGCATTGCCTCAAACCTACACATGGCCACCAACAGTGCCAGAAACACTTTGCCTCGGAATAGGACTATGGAATGTTGTGAATTGCAGTGTTTTTAAATCTACAATAAATTTTTTCTGTTGCTATAAAAACTAATTATTTAATTAAAAAAACAAAGACTTTTAATATTTTCCTTCAAACATTCCTCAGCATGTGAGGAACAAATTAGTATATATTTAGATTTGTATTGTGTTTGAATGTTTGATTTCAAAAATTGCTATTTGAGCTGCATACTTGAGTTTCATAAAAAATTGTTAAAACGAATGTTGGCTTGGGATTAGGGCAGAATTTCCAACCATTTCTGAGATAGCTCTAAACATTCTTTGTATTTATGCAAAGCAATATTCTCAGCATTGACAATTATAAAATTAAAATATTGATCAATTATGAAAAACACTGACAATGTTCTACCTTCTTCGGTATCAAATTTTTAGCCAAGATTTGTTTTATATAAAACTAAACAAGCCCATCCATCTCATGAGAATGCAAATTTGCTTTCATCTTTAATAAATGGGGAAATTATGAGGATATCTAAGATTTTCTTAAAAATAAAATTCATTGTGACTTATTACCAGTAAACATTTGATTTGTGTATCTATTTAATGTGCATACACATTTGTGGTCGTGTGAAATTGTTCCTGTTTTAAAGGGGTTTCAGGTGAAAAATTTTGAGCTTTGGCAGGGTCTTTCAGGATTCAGAGGCTGGTGCCAGCAAGGCTGGTACAAGTGCTTGCAACAGGCCGGGGTGAGCCTGCACCTTCAGATGGGGCAAGTAGTTGTGTTTGCTGTGCAGTTTTCTCAAGTCCTCTGTGGAGTGAGTATTCCAGACCACAGACGCTAAGGGTAGTCGAGCTAACTGTCTTACTGACAATGGCCAGTTATTAGAGTTAATGTGTTTGCTTATTTACATTTACAGGAAGATGGATTTCAGAAGGATCAGTTGATAAGGTGTTTGCACTGTGTCCTTATTTGACTGGAGCCTTCTGATCTTCTTTCCAAATATCGCCCACAGGATTTGTCTGGACAAGGGTGGTGTAGGGCTTCATTTGTTGAGGGTGGCTCCAGAATACTATGTATTACTTTCTGTTGCTGTGATAAAACAGTGACCAAAACCAACTTAGAGGAGGAAAGGGTTGATTTGGGTTACAAGTCCCCAGTCACACTCCATCATTGGCGAAAGCTGGAAAACTCAAGAAGGAGAAGCTGAACCATGGAGGAATGCTGCTTACTGGCTTGCTCTTGATGGCTTGTTCAACCTACTTTCTTACAGTGTAGAACCACCTGCCCAAGGGTGGTGCCCCTCCACCGTGGGCTGGGTGCTGCCACCTTAATCATTAAAATGCTTCACAGTCTTGCTTACAGACCAATCTGAAGGAGTGTTTTCTCAATTGAGTTTCTGTCTTTCCAGGTGATCCTAGTTTGTGCCAAGTTGACAAAAATTAACCAGAACACTGTGTCACAGGGAATGGGCATGGGGATCCGGGGGTGGTAGTGACCTAGGAACCTCTTATTAAAAATGAACTGCAATGGGAAAGTGATGTTTTATTGTTTTGTCAATATAAACTTAAAAAAATCTGTATTTCCTAGATACGGTTTTATTCATGATTCCCAAAATAAAACGCAGACATCCATCCTTTCTGAAAAGCACCTATCTTGAGACTGGTGGAGAATCAGGAGAGGAAGGTACTCTCTGGGCGGCAGAAGCTGTAGTAAAATAATAATGAAAACAGTAATTTCAAGAATAGCAGAGCATACAAGCTTGACACCGCACCTTTGAAAATGGCAAGTGACTGCTGCTACTTGGCTACGTTCCTGAGCAGTCGGTGGCCTAGCTCACCTAGTTCTGGGTTGTGCTAAGGGGGCGTAGCTTAGCCCTGTGAAGGCCTTGGAGGTGGGGCGAAACTGCCCCGGGGGCGTGGCCAGTCAATAAGCGGGCCCTCTCCGTGGGTGCGGTCGCGAGGGCGGGGAGCGTGGCCCGCAGCTGCCTGGTGCGCAGCGCTCTCAAGTTCTCAGTGGCGTTGCCGGCGTCGTCCCCTAAGCGGCCGCCCGCGTCCCGGTTCCTGAGCAGGCCCGGCCTGGCCGGGAGTGACGACGAAGTCCTGGAGCACCCACCGTCCCCGCCGCCGGCTCCGCGGGCGCAGAAGTCGCCCGTGCTGGGGAAGGCGGCAGTCGTCCC
>LOJH01014327.1:0-15194 GCA_001685095.1 Ellobius talpinus | reverse complement strand
TGAGCCATGTGGCTAACATAGATAAGAATAATGGGTTAATATACATTACAAGAGCTAATACAAAGCCTGAGCTAATGGACCCATCAGTTTTATAACTTATGGAGACCTCTGTGTGATTTTCTTTGGGGCTACTGGCTGTGGGAACTGGGCAGGACAGAAATCCCAACAAGCAGGCCCTCATGTTACAAACTTCATGTCAAACCATGAAAAATACAAGGGACTGTCAACATACATTGTTAAGTGAAAGAAACCGTCCAAAGGGCCGTGTGATGTAGATTGGAGCTACACAAAAGTCTGGAAACAACAAAACTATGGAAACAAAAAAAGGATCAGCAGTCTACTGGTGTTGGGACAGGGGAAGAGGGTGAGCAGTGGAGCACAGAAGATTTCTCAGGGCACTCGCTCTGGTGAGCACATTGCACTGCTGTCAAAATCCATAGAACATACAACACCAAGAGTGAACTCTGGTGACAACAGTGTGACCATGAAGATCCATGGACCAGTCTGTTAGGCGATGCTATAACAAGGCAGTCGGAGAGCACGCAGGAGCATATAAAAAAAACTTCATACTTTGTTCTCAACTCGGCTGTGAGCCCAAATTGCTTTAAAAATAAAGACTGTTTTTTAAAAAGCTATTTCATACTCAACTCTCCAATGTGTGGCAAAGAGCCTTTGATGTGACTTTCTTCAGTAGCATCTTGAAAACCTCTTATTTTCCAGTAAATATAGAAATGTGTATTTGCCCTTCAATCAAGTCAGCCATGACAATCATATGGATCAATGATTTAGAAAGAATATTTTGTAATCATCCACTTATAAATAAGAAGGGGACCCCCTTGTCCTATCTCCCCACCTCTAGTCATCTTGATGTTTTAGATCAAAGATAATGGCCTAAAAGCAAAACTTCAAGTCAACCAACGTTTCCTCTCTGCAGGTTTTTGAGGAATTTTAGAGGGAAGTTTTTCAAAAGGAAAAGAGGGTTATACAAATGCTAGTTTATAGTGGAAACTTTTCTAACATGGGGCAGGATCAAAGAGAATCTAATGAACCCCCAGTTATCTGTCACTCACCTCCCAAGCTATCAAAAAGCATCAGAGATGTCCCAGCCTCATCCACACCCACATGATTCCAAAGCATCTCCCGTTTCACCCAGCATGCATTCTGCATAACAACATCAGAACAACAGAATTATAACTAAGAAAAGTTAGTAATCCCATAGCATAAAAAATCCAGATGGTGTCCAAATTTCTCTAATAACTTCTCTATCTTCAGCACTGCCTACACACAAAAGCGGTCCACTACAATTTGCTTGTTATTTGGTCCCCGATCCTCCTGTAGGCTCGTACACTCCTGCAGGCAGCCAGGGAAGTTGGCACATCACCCCCTCTCAAAGACACCTAAATGTTTAAAGTGTTTCTTTGAGGGTTTGGTTGTTTTTGTAGTTGGAATGTTTGTATGTTTGTTTGTTTTTGTTTGTTTTGAGATCCTGAGACTTGAACCTGGTGCCTCACATAAGCTTGGCAAGTGCTTGCCCTCTGAGCTGTATCCTTTGTTCCTAAATATTTGAGGCTTTTATGAGTAAACAATAGTTGACTAACTTTTCTGTTATTCAATTCACAAAGCCGCTATTTCCTTCTTTGTTCTTAGATCCTTCCCCAGGAAAGAAACCAGTTTCTAACTGCAGCCTCTCGTCTCCATACTAACCATCAGCTTCCACTTCACCTCTTAGGGGACAATGCATTTAGGTTGACCTTGCACTTCTGGTCCTGTGTCCGTGTGTCCGTCCATCTCTCAAGTGCTGCCATTACAGGGCTGGGGACAGAACCCAGGGTTTTGCACACACTGGGCAAGTTCGACTATGTATTTTGATGATTCCCTTATCTAAGGCACACCAAGAACCTTATGGTTCTACATAGTAACTCATTTAGCAAATATGTACAGAGCACCCACATGGGCCTCTCTGACTTAGCAACTCCTTCAAACCAATATAAGTTGGTCCCGCAGAACTATCTTTCTCCAAGGTCTATTCTCAAAATGTGCACTAGAGGGCACTATGCTCTTCAAATACCCGCTTCAAATACCGACCAATGAGATTTCTGTATCCTTCATACCCTCACTGAAGAATCACAGACAGCTTGCACTTTAAATGGGAAACGAAGGGGCTGGGAGTGTAGCTCCGTGGTGGAGAGAGCACTTGCCTAGCGTGTATGAAACACTAGGTCAATCCACAGCACTGAAAAACAAAAGTTAAATTCCTTCACGTGGATGCAAGGATGGAAACGGCATCGCTCCCGAAAATGTCTTTTTTTCCAAAACAAACCACAAAGGAGACAGCCTATGGATTTGGGGGTCCTATAAAATTATGGAAGCTAAAGACTGTTTCCACTCCAAAATATTGAAAGAAAACAGGAAAAATAAAATTATTCTCTTTAATTGCACGTTTACAGGACAATCAATTTAACAAATTGTTAAAATTGTGTCTCAAAATTTTTCAATACGCTTGAAAATTAGTAGTTCTGATTTTCTCATACTATGGAACTCCTCAGTCATCCTGAGTAAAAATGGCCACGGAAGCGGAGTCAGACAGCAGACAGTGTGTATCCCTGTGGCTCCTAGGGTGTATTGGACGCTGCTGTGGGAGTAAAGGTCTGGCCCAGACTTTTCAAGTGAAGCACTTTACTGACTGATGAGTCCCCCAGGCCTCCCGAAGTCTTCTGAGGCTGAACCATGTGAGTGATAGGGCACCTTGGGTACGGCATACCTGTAAATATATTTCTGGATTAAATTTGCTAATTTTTATTGGAGAATTTGTAATTACAGTCCTAAGTGAGATTGGCCTAGTTTTCCACCTGGTACTTTCTATCCTTTTGGTTCAGGTTTGAGGAGTCTCGAGTGTTTGCCAGACCCTGGGACCGTACAGGAAGGCCATCTTAATGAGGCTGTGGAATAAAGATCTTATTTTTCTACTAAATTCAAGTACTCTGGGTAATTATGATTCAGCATATATTCAGACTAGGTCCATCCTAGGAATTTTTACAATTTTCTATAAAATGTCAATTTCATATTAATGTAAAATTGTTTGAGATGTTCACAGAATTCTGTGATAAGTTTATAAAACCATCATTGTATTGGTTTTCCTCATATTTTGACATTTTACTTTTTTTTTAAGTGCTGGGGATCAAACCCAGGGCAAGCATTAGCATTTTGCCTCTGAGCGATAACCACTGCCCATTTTTGCTAACTTAATTTAGATTTCTTTTGTTGTTTGCTGTTATTGTTGTGTTGAGGCAAGGTCTAGCTACTGGCCCAGGCTGGCTTGGAGTTTGCCATCCTCAGCTTCTGGGAGTTCTGCAATACAGGGATGCATCACCATGCCTGGCCTAAAGCTGAGCTTTTCACTTGTAGATTCCCACATTTTCTTTTTCTCTAATGAATGTATTTACAGCTAATGTTTCGTCTAATGACTGCTTTAGTTATGCCCCACGTCTTTAAATGTAATGTTCTCAGAGTTATATGTTCATATTTATAATTTCCATTGCAATTCTTTTCTTTGACCTGAATTATTCCATATGTTTTCAAATTCTTTAATATACAGAAGCTTTAATCTGCAATACACGAGAGATCCTGACAGTTAGAAACTACCCAGGGTTTACACTTTGGGACTATATCACCTGACACAGCCACAGGCCCAGGGCTCATGGCAACACAGATGGTGTGAGAAGAAAAGAGACACCCTAATGAGGACAGTGACACCAGCATCTGCCTGGGACATCCACTAGCAAGACATTTATGGAACAGTGGAGCAGAGGGATGGAAGAAGGCTCTCCTCGCCCACCACAGCCTGGGGAGGAAACCCTACAACAAAAGGCAAGCTGAGGAGATAGAGGCACACAGACTTTTGTGTGGAGCAGGAGCTGACAGAAATAAACTCACAGAAGCAGGGAGACCTGAGTGAGCTGTCAATTCAGAAAGCTGAGCTAGAATGTGACTGGAGAGCCAAGGGCTGTTTGTATCTAACAGCAACAGAAAGTCAGCAAGACCAGCGGGATCCAGTTCCTCCCAGAGTCACCTTACACAGGAGAAATGAAGGTGCTATGGCCTATTTTAGAGGTCAGAGATCCTCTCGTGGCCTCTTCAAGGAAGTAGGGAGAGGGACAGCTGCTTCTGTTTTCTCAAATGTTCAGATGCCATATTAGGGGTAACGTGTCCTGGATCCCGCCAAAGCCAAAGGCCTTGATATAAAGGAGAAAATCAAGCATGAGCCACGGAGCTGCAGCTCTCAGGGGAAGCACATGGTAGGAGCCGTAGAAACCATGGTAAGCGTATCCCACCCTGAAAGCATGAACTATAGCTCTTTTGTGGTCAAAACATGATGCAACATTTTACAGTCTTGGAAATCATGTAGCCTGCCTTCCCTACCAAGGCCCACACTACGCGGGTAGAATGTTATAGGTCTGCTGACCCTGTCACTTCTGCCCATTAGCCAATTCCCCTCTGAACTGTCAGGACACACAGGGCACCTCCATGCTACCCTCCCCAGGAGCCTTCCTTGCCAAGGCTTCTGCAAATGTACTCTTGAATCCACATGCTAATCATGGGGGACACTGCTAGTCCCCTAGCATTTATTCAGGTGCTAGGGGAGGACCAACAGCCCCTCATCAGGAAAATTCCAGCTCCTTCCTACACAGAGCTCCTCTGTCTGGGCTGTACTCAGGTTCATAATGGTTATTATGGAGTGGAATCGTGATCACCTAGTCAGAAGTAGCTGTGAAGTACTGCTGAGTCCAGGAGCAGAAGTGGGCATTCACTTACAGTGTTCCAGAAACAAAGTCTGTTCCAAAGTGACTAGAAACTGCCAACAACTGAAGATTTGTGTCTAAAAGAAAAAAAAAAAAGACACTGCTGCAGCTCACCAAGCCTCTGCTGCAGGGTGGAGATGATGTCTGCTGTGGTGGGGAGTGCTGATTGAACCCTGGAAGCATCTCAGAGACCAGAAGAAGGGTAACACCATCATGGGGTCCCTGCTGCCTACTCCCAGAGACCCAGCTGTATGGTTGGACATTCCCAAGGGCCTTTGACACAGCCTATCACCAGCCCATGAGCGTCTGTGCCCTCAGTCAACAGTCCAGGGCACACCCAGGAGAAACTCCCACAGTCGACTCCTCTGCCCAGCTCTGGTCAGAGATCAGAAACAGAGGTTAAATTGGTAAAGCCCTTGGTCAAAGCCTCACCGTCAGATGGAACCACAGCCCTTACCTCTCAACTCAACTCTCAGCTCTTGTTCCCAGTTAAAAGGAACATAAGTGCCTCCACTCTCCACTAGGGGACTACCTGGCCAGCATTTGGATTCCTTTGTTAATTGTCATCTACCACCCATGAACCCAGTGACAGTTCTTCACTGAAAGCCCACAGGTGACCAGTATCGCACAGATCTTCTGTGGACAAGAGTTTGGGGCTTACAAGACCTTGTCCCACTTAATGGGGCATCCAGGAAGCAGAGCCTGAAACCAGGCCTTTCATTTGGCAGGATGAGAATTCTCAGGAAGATTCCAGAGAAAGAGAGTGGCTGTAAACAGCACCAGGCAGAGTAAGGAGGACCCAGCTATGTCTTAGCAGGAGACCCCCTTCTGTTCTGCTCACCCAGAAACTTTGAACACAAGCAGCAACACAGCTCCTTGCCCCCCTCTCCCGCACTCCNCCCCCCCGTCAGCTTCCATTTATCACCTGGGGCCGGGGTGAGGCAACGCCCAGGCTGGGCAGCCATAAGCCCTGGTGTCTGTGTCCATCCCCACTGCTATGGACAAATACATGACATGAGGCAGTTTTAGGAGGAAGGATTTGTTCCGGCTTATAGTCAAGAGAGTCTTTCCATCGTGGCAGGGAAGAAATGGTAGCAGAGGGAAGGGCCATCAGGAAGGTGTGGGGACAGGAGGCAGTTGGTCACTCTTCTTCTGACCCAGCCCATGGAATAATGCCACCCACAGTTAAAGAGAGTCTCCCCATCTCAATTATCCTAACCTAGGTAATCTTTCACAGGTGCTGCCAGAGGCTTCTGCTGGGCAAGCCTAGGTCCCACCAAGATGACAATATTAACTATCACAATGGCCAACACTCACCAAAGCTATAAAGGAATAAGGGACACCAAAAGCACACACGGAGAGACATTCTTTCACTTGGCCTGAGGGCAGTGGGGTTCTGGTGTGTCTGAAGACAGCAACGGAGGCAGGATGTACAGACAAGGGGAGCCTGTTCCAGAAAAGATAGCGACTTTTTGGTCCAGGACTTGTTATTTTCTTAGCCTTTCGCTCTCTGCTGTGTCCTGTATCCCAGCTCATTCCCATAAAGCTGGGCTGTGCAAGCCAGGTAAGGGTGGGCCCTGCTGATATGGCCAGTCCCAGGACCAGGCAGTGATAACAGTCCTGACAGATGGACCCTGTGAAGGTACTGAATCCTCCCTCTCTTGCCTCTACATCCCACAAGCTTGCCCAAGAGGAAAACCCTATCTCTATCTCCTCTGCCCCACCCAAAGGGAAGAGGGCCAATGAAATGCCTAAGCCAGAAGATCCTCCTCCTTGGTGGACATGGAAGGACATATTTCCCCAATGTGAATGGCATCTTTTTAAAATGAAGCTTCCAAGCAGAGTATGGGTTGGATCCGAGGCTTCACATAACAAGTTCGCAGGAGACAGTGATACCCAGAGAGCACACACACATGGGTGCAAACACACAGGAACACACACACATACTGCTCACCCCCTGGGATTTATCCATCATCCACTCAGCTCTGGTTTTCTTCCCCTGTTCTCACACTGTAACAGGTAGGACTCTCTGAAGGGTTGTGACCCAGCCGTTCATAAGGTCCTCCTCAGGCCATAGTTCAGGCTGAGCCAGACTACAACCCTGCCTGAAGCTCATAGTGAGGAACTGACCTGGGCCAACAGAGGCTGGGCCACAACTGCTGCTTCTGCCATGGGAGGTACGGGGATGGGTAAGAGAAGGGTGGAGCCTGCTGTCACCTTCAGTTTAGGCAACATGAGTGAAACACAACAACCCTGACCACTCTGCCCGCCCCAACTCTCACCCTAGAGTCAGGCTTCACGGGCACTGTCCCGAGTGACTTTCCACTCATGACCCTTCTTGGTTAATGACAGAATCTAGAGTACTCCTCAGCCATAGTTGGGCCTGGACTCTACACACTAATGAGACTGACGGAGGTCCGCGTGACATCAAGGTGCCATCCAGCACTTGCACTAGAGAGGATGTGGTCTGTGACAGGCTCCACCTTAGGACGAGGACAGGGGTGAGGATGTGCTCTGAATTCGCATCTGTTCTATCTGACTTATCAGTTCTTGCCGCAGTTTAAGTCAGAGTGCAGGCTCTGTTAGGATGACAATTAGAGCCGTGACAGGCCCGATGGCCCACCCTAGAGTCCAATCTCCTGACTCAAATCTTTTTGGTGGCCCAGCACTTAGAAGCCAGTGGGAATCACCTCAAAGCCTCTGGGCAGGAGTTATCCCACTGTGGACTGAGAGTGACTGGAAGATGTTGGGGTCTGTTACTCAGACCCCAGTAGTGGTCACTGACTGGACAGGGAGGCCTGTACTAAGTGCGGTAGTCGGTGATCTGCTCCCTGTCGTCTTTGGCTGCTATTCCACTTTGAACACAAGTCCATGTCACCTTGAAGGAACTCTCCCACAAGTGATGGAGGCTAAGATACAGGCTGAGATAGAAGCCACAACCCTCTTCCCAGCTATGTACCCCAAAGACTGCTCCACATACCAACTGTGGTAGAGAACTTTTGAGTCAGCTCCAACAGATGTCAGGGACCTCCAGGAACATCCAATTCAATTGCACTCCTGTGTATCCATGGTGTGTGTTGAAGGGGCGGGGTGTCCCTTCTGCTTCTACCATCCCCAACATGCCCTGAGGCCCTCAAGCATCCGTTATTGATCCAAGGAGCCAGCCCACCACTCAACCCAATGCCCTGCTAGCTACACGTTTGCTCTCCCCTTGCTCACCTCCCACTACCACCTCAGCCTCCAATATTTATTCCATCAGTCCGCTGAAAAGTGTCTTCCTGAGAGTTAGGAGCCCAGCCCTGTGCTAGACCCACCTGGATCTGAAGAAGAAATGACAGCCCCTTGCCCTCAGGGAGCTCACAGTCTAGTTGGGGGTTTGAGGCGCACATGTGTACAAACAGCACACATACATACGACACAGAAGCAGTGAGCACAAGACTAAACATCACAGTACTCAAGGGAGACGCCGCATGTTAACGTGAGTGCAGTACAGAGGGAGCAAAGGCCGGGTGGGCTGGGAGGCTCAGCCCTGGTGAATAAGGGGGTTCTGGTGGGGTGGGGGAAGATGAAGGTTTCAGAGCAGAACAGGGGAAGGCATGACACAGTACAGCAGGGAAGAGATAAGCTGAACAATTAGCTGAGGGGCATGGTGCGGGCTCCTCTAGGAAAAGAGGTGCGTGGAAGCTCCTGGGGTGTGGAGACTGCCTCCCCTGCACTCAGCGACCCCAGAATAAGGCATAGGGGTTCATTAAGAATGTGCGTGGGAGATACAGGCAGTAAGACCCCAGGTTAGGAAGCCACAGGTTTCTAGCAAGTCCTGGTATAGGAAAGGGAGCCCCTCCTTTCCTAATGAGTGGTTCATTCTCATTGGATGGGGGAAGAAGAGAAACATCTGTGGCCCCCCAGCTGACTTGCTCACATGCAAAGACAGGAGTCCTTGACCAACAGTGACCCAAGACCCACACCCCCTTCCTGTACCCCTACTTACTTATGGGACACACACAAACTCCTCCACAGGTTTCTCCCTCTGCCTAGACCCAGGGCTTCTGGTGCCTTTCTACCCTCACATTCCCAGGTGATGCCTGCCTGGGGCTGCAAACCTGGCCAGCCAAGAAGCCTGATTAGCACATGGCTAAAGGAAACAGGATCCCTACTCCCTGGGACAGACACAGAGCAAACGATTCACCAACCCTTCAGCAGTCCAGCCTCCTCTTGAGACTCCACAGTGAAATCAGAGCCAAGGCCAAGCCGGGCCTTTCAGCCTTGCAAGGCTCCTTTGTAAAATCCCACAGTCTGTCAGTCACAGAAAGGGAGAAAGCAGCCAAGCCCAGGAGCCTTGGGCAATGCTGGGGGAGGGAGATCAGGTTTTAGAAACCAGATGTATTGCTAGATTGGGGAGACAGGATGGACAGACTAGAAGGGGCTCAGCCTCAGAAGTCTTTATTCCCAAACAAGAAGAGACCAGGAGAAGAGACACACCTGTATGGAGTAAGAAAGGGATGGCAGATGAACCGCCCAGGGCTGAGGTCTTCAGTCTGGAGTCGCAAGGCTCCTGAGACTACCTGGCATTGTGAGAGCTACATGAATATACGAATTCTCCCAGAAGGTCCACAGCCTCCATCAGAATTTAAAGGGTCACATGTCCCCGAAGTCTTAACCATTCTAGTTCAGAAAGGGCACAGGAGCCTTCAGGTGCTGCTCACATATTGAGGGAAGTTTTGTCTCTCAAGCCAGGTCTGCCATCAACTTTCTGCGATAACTCAGACCAGTCGCTTCTTGTCTCTGCCCTTCAACTAAGTGGTGGGCCCGGCTGGAAGAGAGAAAACAAGCTTTCCACACAGGCACTGTCTCCACACCTAGGGTCAGGAAGCCAAAAGGACGCTTGCCCAGCTGTAACTTTTCCACCAAGGCATGGAACCAGCCTCTAATTGCCAGCTTTACCAACACAGGGTACCTCCAGAGGTAGGTCTTCTGAGGAGACACATTCTCATGCCAAGATGCCAGGACCCCGTGGGACTTCATTTTTGGTCTCCATGCACAGATATGCCCTGCATGTCCTGGGCCACGAGGTCCTGACCATTGTATCTGTTCATAGAAACAAAGAGATCATGGTCAGAACATTGTAGTAACATGGCCCTGCCTGTGCACCCATCTGGACTATGGGGGCACATTCACATGGCCCACTCTGAATCTATCTGGAACTTCAAGACAACCCTCTTGCCACCCACCAAGATACCGCCAAGATTCTTAGCCATTTCACACATGAGATAGCTGAGTCCTGATACTCGAGTGACTGGCGAGCTCCTGACATCCCAGGACCATATTTATCTTCTGCCACCAAATCCCAGCCCACATTACAATAACCACCAAGGACCTCAGGCTGAGGCCATGGTTCCAGAGGAGCCACACAGCAATGAGGTAGGACAGAGAGCAAAGGGAGTGGGCAGGCCTCCAGCACCGCGCCCAGGCTCGGGGGACAGAGGCCCTCTCAGAGCCCCCTGACATCCTAACTTCATACTCCCAGCACCTGTCAAACCCCGCAATGCCCCTGCTCATATGCCCAAGTTCTCTCCACTGCATTTTCAATAACTCAGCAACAACGCTGAAAGATTTTCAGGTCCAAAATCCCCAACGAAGACCAGACTTGACCTACCGTAGCACTAATTATTAACTGTGATTTGGAACAAGCTTGGGGAAATCTTGGTTTCCTTGTCTGTCAGATGGCAGAAAAGGTCAGAGCCTCAGAGTAACAACCTGGAGTCAGGGGTCCTGGAAGCCCCTAGGTGTCATTCTTACCACGGGCCTTAATCAGCCGTCCTAGCTGAGGCCTCCATTGTCCTTCCCTGGATGAACCTCAAGGCTCCCTGCCCTTCCAGCTGCCTTCCAGGGCTTCTGTTCTCATCCTAAATCACAGGTCTGAGCTCACTGCACTTACTACAAATGTCTGGTGTCTCCTCCCCTGAACACAAAGTCATTTGTGGAACAGACCCTAATCCTTGCCATCTTGAAGCCCTCCTTCTGCACACTGCAATTCTCTGTCTCTAGGACCCAGTGCAAGGCCTTCAAACCCCCTTAAGTGAATCCAGTCATTTTCCCAACCCAGGGATGTCCCTACTGTAGCCCACATGTCTGTGCGGACATACTGACACCCTATCACAGGCACCAGAGTGGGCTTCCAAGTGCCTGGGCCCGAGGTCCTTCCAAGAGAGGAGCAGAGCACAGCCCAGAGCTAATTGGTAAAACTCTCTGGACAAATGAGGTCACCCTCTGCTAACAGCCGAGCCTCGCAACCCCCAGGGAAAAGAAAAAGTCTCTTATCTTCATCCCCAACTTACAGATAAGCAATTGAGACATGGAGTAAAATGTCTTCTCAAGGCCACGTGGGTACAGGAGGCTGAGGCTTTGGGGACTGTGCTTGGGCCGGGGGACTGTGGAAAGTGGCCCTCTCCGAGTCGTGTTCAAGTCTGACGTGCTGGGAATGAAGATGAGGTAAGCAACAAGTCATGGAGACCAACACAGGCCCAATGGTCACTCCTGACCTGGAGAGCCAACACCGTGTACCCACTTCCCCGGCCCACCACTCCCACACCCCACGGGACTCCAGTCAACCCTATGAGGCTCACCTGCTCTAGGAGCCTGAGGAGGCAAACCAGGTGCCCAAAGCAGATTCATGCAGCCAGCCAAAGGGTCCAGGGGGAAGAAGGAAAGGGGATGGCTCAAGCCCTTTCAACACCCCAAGCTGGCTGGCCCTGCCTCTCTCCCATAAGCCCATCCAGAGAGGGGGTAACTCAGCACCCTTGGTTGTGACTCCTGAATTGGAGGCAGTTGATGGTGGCAGACCTTCCACAGGTCATAGCACACGGCCTAAATGGGCCGCCTGACTCTCAGGCCCATGGCCATGGCTGCGCTGGTGGGTCTTGAGAGATCCCTCACGAGCGAAGCTCTTGCCGCAGCGGGGGCAGAAGTAGGGTCGCCGCTCCCCGAACACACCGGGACGGCGCGGGTGCGGCGTGGGCATACGTGCGTGGGTGCGCTGGTGGTTGAGCAGGAAGCGCGGCTCGCGGAAGCAGCGACCACACTGGGCACACTGGTGTGGCTTCTCGCCGCTGTGGATGCGCTGGTGAGTGAGCAGGTTCTGCTTGAGGCTGAAGCAGCGTCCACACTCTGGGCAAGGGAAGGGCCTCTCGCCTGTGTGTGTGCGCTGGTGCACCTCCAGGTTGTGTTTGACGCTGAAGGCCTTGCCGCACTCGGGACACACGAAGGCGGCCGTGCGACCCGCCCCCACATGCGCCTTCTGGTGCCGCACCAGGCTGGGCTGCTGGGAGAAGGTCTGGCCGCACAGTGGGCAGCGGTGGGACTGTTCCTCCGCTGGGTGGTGAATAACCAGACCTTGATCGTCCCCCAGACTCTCCTCCCCGTCCCCCGTAGGAGACCCTCCCCTGGAGGACACCAGCTCTGTCATGGGCACTTCCAGATGCAATCACCAGCCACTGTAGAAGCAGAAGCAGAAGCAGAGAGAGGGATCAAGGAAGACCCAGGCTCAGTCATTCTGCAGCCTTTTGAATCACTCACTTCCAACAAACCCCAGCTTCGTTTCATCACAGCCTGTCGTCCTGGGCTCTTCTCAAGAGCCATTACCTCCTAGACCGCCCTGCCCTCTCCGGCATCCCCTTGCAGTCTGCTGCCTAGCCCCATGCCCTTCATCATCACCCTGGAATAGGGTGGTCATGCTACCTCTGACCCCCAAGCCAGCACCTCAAGAACAGAGAGCTACCTTCCGTTACAAAAACACATCAATCCCCGTGCCTGCAACACAGAAAGCATGGGCTAAATATTGTTGGGGAATTCTCAGGAGCAGCTTCTCCATTCAGATGCCCAAGGATAGGAGGTGACCTGAAACCTGCAGGAAGGAAGGTCACCGAGGGCTTAAAGAAGGAAGCAAAATAAACCCCCATAAACTTGAAAGTGACCTCCCTGGGTTAAACATTAAAGGTAGTCCCTCTGTCTAAGAAGACGAATCATACACTTGAAATGTTACAGGTCACTGAACCAAAGCAAGAGCTCCCAAGGAGCCAGGTCTGGTCCAAAGGCTGAGCACCACAGTTGGTGCTCAGCAAACATCCCCAGCACTGTGCTCCCTACAGGCCTGTTTTAAAGATTGTCATCCCAGGTCACTCACTATGTCTTTCTGAAACAGTTTCTCGCTGCCCACACAACACCCTTGAATAAAGGGCAAAGCAGTGTTACTGAGCCCTGGTTTGTAAATGGAACAATTGAAGCTGTAGGAAACCAACATACTTGTCCAAGGTCACAAGGCAAGGTGAGCCAGGACTAGGCCCTGACTCACTGTTGAAAACAATTCCATATATTAGCTGCTCAGCAACTAAACACCCCTTCACACACGAATGCACGCATTCGTGCACACCTACCTACCTCAGCCACCACAAATCCATCCATTCTCAAAGGGTCTCTGCTCCTATAAGGCACACTGTCTTGCCACCACTCCCATGCCTTGTAGGGCACTAGGACCCACTTCACTCACCCCTGCATCAGAGAAGCTTGTTCAGGGTTCCCCTCAAATCTCCCTGCGGGTCTTCTCCACACTTCCAGCCTTAGTCAATCTACCTGCAGGGTGGTCTCAGAGACAACCTCTCTTCCCCCCACCTTCAGGCCAGGGTGGAACTAGCACCCTGGAGAAAGGAACTAGGACCCATTGCCATGCTTTCCCCTTAATCCCTCCCCAGACAGCTGTGCTGGCATTTGCAAAGTCCCCTTGGCCAAGCTGAGCTTGGTCACTAAGCAACCTCCCTACTTCCCCTACTAGACCTCGGTCCAGGCCCAGAGGGTCCAAAGCCATGGTTTTGCCTCCCTCCCCCAAGTTCCCGCATCAGATGCCACACTCACAGCCCAACCTGCTCCCCTTCTGCAGTCTTCAGCAGCTTTTACCTCTGTCTGAGCAGCCCAAGGAAAACAGTTAAGTCTCCCGCAGCGCTGCGCCCCTTCTTCCCCGCCCCCATAAGGCTGAAAAACCTCCCGCAGTCAAACCGCTGCATTAATCACAAGAGCTCACCCCACCCAGCACGACTCCCTCTCACAGTCTTGCCACTTCCAGGGGTCCAAGGGACCCTCGAGAAATGTGATGTATAGCAACCCCACCCCCAGGAACATACACAGGCTGCTACCCAGTTGCCACAGCCCACCGTGCCGGGCTGCCAGCCCCAGCTCCTAAAGAAATGCATGCAATCCACCTACCCCCGTGCCCTCAGCGCCCCCCCCACGGGACCGCGCGATCCCGAGTAAACAAGTAATTAATTCTTGACATTGCCACTCCCAGAAAGAGCTGCCTGGCTTCGGGCAACTACGGTAGCCCGCAGTGACCCGCCCCCAAGGGTCCCGCGCTGGCCTCAATAAATACGGTAACCACCCTTCCAGTCTCGGGCCCTAGCCAGGGACTCACGTGGCGCCGCCTCTGGAGCCCTTGTCTCTGCTGCAGCGCCGCAGTCGCCAGCGTCGCCGCAGCCGCACAGCAGCCCCGTGAGGCTGGGAGGTCTAACTCGCTAACAACCTGGCTGGCTGGGAAAGGGGAGGCAACAAGCGCTGCGCCTGCTCAGGAAAGAATAGGGTCCAGATTCTGGGGCATGCATTGCCTGCAGGAGGGGTTACCCTAATGGTTCAACAACTCCCACCCCACCCCCAGCCAGCCCCCTTTCCGGAGAAATGCGATCTTGGTCTCCCTCATCCCTAGGCAGAAGCAGGCTAGCCAGCCCCCGACCTGTCCCAAGCAGGCTGAGTCTCTGGAAACAGGGAGTCGTTCCCAGAGAACAGGGGAGCAAGAAGGAAGAGACGCAGGGGACCCAGGGCTGGAAAGTCTCAGAGTCACCACCAGAGCTGAGTCTATTATGATCAAGCCAAAGCTGTCCCCTAGAAGCGCTGCTTCTAACACCCCGGAGAAGCGCAAGCCTTTACTTCCAGAACTATAGACACAAACAAGTGAATCTCTGGAGTTCGCGGTCAGCTTTGTCTGCATATTGAGTTCCATGCTATATATAGTGCGGCTCTATCTCAAATGAAAGAGAGGGAGAGAGACAGAGACAGAGAGACAGACAGAGACAGAGACAGAGGGACAGACAGAGACAGAGACAGAGGGACAGACAGAGACAGAGACAGATACAGAGAGACAGACAGAGACAGAGACAGAGGGACAGATAGAGACAGAGACAGAGAGACAGAGAGACAGACAGAGACAGAGACAGAGACAGAGGGACAGACAGAGACAGAGACAGAGACAGAGAGACAGACAGAGACAGAGGGACAGATAGAGACAGAGACAGAGGGACAGACAGAGACAGAGACAGAGAGACAGACAGAGACAGAGACAGAGGGACAGACAGAGAC
>LOJH01014325.1:9353-20665 GCA_001685095.1 Ellobius talpinus | reverse complement strand
TACAAAATGGTGCTGTGTAAAGATTTTTTTTTAATTTTTATTTTATATCCATTGATGTTTTACCTGAATGTATGTTTGTGTGAGGGTATTAGAAGCCCTGGAGCTGGACAGGTGTGAACCATCATGTGGGTGCTGGGAATGGGTCCCGGGTCCTGTGGAAGAGCAGCCAGTGCTCTTAACCACTGAGCCATCTCTCCAGCCCCTTCCTAAAGATTCTTGACTGGAGCGTCCCTGTAGGCCAAGGGAGGAGACGACATACCGGGAGAGTCACAGTGGCAGGGCATAGAGGGCACAATTCACTGTCACTGCTGAGAACTGAAGGAGCCCCAGCCAGGAGCATTACGGGCTGATTTCCCCAGGGATGGGAGCTGGGGGATAGTTCCTCCTGTAAGAACGGAGAGGAAAGGGGAAATCTGAGATAATACATGCTGCCCTGCTCTGCTGCCTGCGCCCACTGAGTGCCCAGCACTGTGGAAGCAGAGGTATGTGGGGGCTGAGTATGGCATTCACTCTAGGCTGGTGAGGGCTGCAGGCAAGGACTCGAAAGAAGTCCTTGAGTAAGGAAGTGTACAATGCTGGACTGTCAGGATGGCGGCCTGTGAATTCAGGGCAGGAACCCCAGCTTTCTCGGAAGTGCTTGGACTTACGTGTGATGATCACATTCCAGAAAAGTGCATGCTGTCTGGATGGTGAGAGTGACTTGCAGCTGTGGCTCTAGGGTTCCGTCAAGGGTGAGACTGGACATGACTAACACTGGCTTGTGTGGGACACCCCTTATTCTTATAGCATAAGGGAAAACCCTAAAGGATTCACTCTTCCCCTTCCTAATGAAATCACTCAAGTGGTAGCTAGTGAACGAATGCGACCTGTCGGGTCTCAGCACTAAGAGACAGGCATTGCAGTGAGAGGAGCTGAGGGTTCCTGTGGGGAGTAGACTATCCCAGCTGTGGGAGCTGGTCCACATGGAATGACCTTCCATGCCGAATTGCTTAGGGTAGAAATGGAGGCAGCAGATATCTGGCCAAGAGTGGCCAGAGACTCAACTGGAAACAGCTCTGTAAACCAGGCTGTCCTCGAACTCAGAGATCTGCCTTCCTGTGCCTCCGAGTGCTGGGATTAAAGATGTGCACCACCACCACACGGCTCCTTCCTCTTATATTTATTTTACTTTTAATTGTGTGCATGCGAATGTGTCTGCATGTGGGTATTGTGCAGATGTCTGAGGGCCAGAGGATTGGATCCCCTTGGGACTGGAGTCAGAGACATTTGTGAGCCACCCAGTGTGGGTGCTAGCATCCAAACCCAGATTCTCTGCAAGAACCTGAGTACTCACTGAGCCATCTCCCCAGTCCACTGACTCTATAATTTTGTTGACTGTCTTTTTTTTATTGCCATTCAGAGCAAAGTCCGAGGTCCAGTCAGTGGGAGCCCAGATAGCATGAATGTGTCTCGGCTTAGTCACCCTGGTCAGCTAATGTCCCAGCCGTCCAGTACTTGTGACAGCTTACCTGACTCAGCCAAGAAAAGGTAAGCTATGTAACAGTGCCAAGTGTAATGTTCAAGGGAACATGGGGAGACCAGGCCTGGACAAGCATGCTTGTCCCCAGTCACTTCCACCTGAGGATCTTGTGTGCTTCTTGTTTTCGTGTCTGCCAGGTCCTATGGACACAAGCATGTTTTTTAAATTCTGTTCCTATAGTCCCTTGTCACTTGCTAACTAGTTTCCCTGTCCAAGAGTTGGATTTCAAATTGTTTAATGAGAATTTTGAAATTGTTAATCAGGCTGTACATCAATGCTAATTGTTCTTTAAAAACCACTTCAGGTGTGGCCTCTTTGTCACACCTGCATCCCTGGCCTTGTCCCTTCCAGGCCCCTCCATCTGGAGTGACCAGACTGCTGTTCCCACCCAGCATCCTCCTTTTCAGCCTTTCTTTTCCTTTTTTTTTAAAATAAATTTTTGCTTTAATTTCTATTTCTGTATGTGGGAGGATGTGCCAAGGCACACCACCAGGGTCAGAGGGCCATTTGTGGAAGCTGGTTCCCTTCTCCCCCCATGTGAACCCTGGTGAACCCTGGGGATTGGACTCAAGTCACCAGACTTGGCCGCAAGTACCTTTACCTGCTGAGCCATCCCATAGGCCTTCTTTTCTCTTTCCTGGCAGACACTATAGCCCCTCCCTGGCAAGACTTTTAGCTTCTCTTTTGCTTCCTGCCTCCTAACTTTTAACCAAGTCTTCTGTTTACGTGGGGTGACATTCTGACCAAGTTATTTGATCAGTAACCAACAGTGAGTTTTTTTCTCCATTGTAGACAAGGTTTAAACTCTTTAAAGCATTTGCGAACACCTCAGTGTGGTTCTTGGATTAGTCTGCTGTCTCTTACAAATGACTTGCTCTAGTCTAGTTCACGCTGAAGCAACAGCAGCAACAATAACAATACAGGCTCTGGGGTCCCACTGGAGACCCTCTAAATTGGGGTGGTACCCAGCAGTTCTTTCTAACCGGTTCTGCTACATACTGGAGTACAAAGATTTGCTTACTAACAAGACAGACCCTCCTTCCTCAGGTGTCCCTTGTGGTGGTTTCTACCTGCAAGGCATGCTGCTTCCCGTCCTGCGCACCCACTCACGACCCCTTGGGGGCTGCTTTGTTCAGCTCCACTGACACTGTTCATTTCTTCTGCATGCTGGGCCCCTTGCACGACAGGTGCTTAATGCAGTGCCTGTTGGTCTAGTCTTAGGCATAGGAAGGAGGTGGGTGATGGCCTACAGTGATCGTGGAGAGGGATGAACTGACTGGTAATGGGTGTAAGGTTTATTTGGGGGGTGATAAAAAACTTCCTGTAAATAGCTGTCAATGGTGATGGTTGTGCAGCTCTCCATATGCTGAAGCCATGAGTTGTCACAGTGTGAACAGGCAAGCTTTATAACATAAATCACATGACAATAAAGATGTTTGGAAAACTCCTATTCTTGATCCTGGGGAGTGTATAGTCTTTGGTGTTTCATTGTATGTTACTATGGAGTCTTAATTAATGCTTCCATCTCTTAGAAGCTTCTGGGGGTCAGACACTGGGTCTTGGACCTCTCAGCTATCTCTGGAGATGACATGAGCTTTTAGCCTAGCTAGGAGCTCTGTGGCTATGCTCTTCTGTCCCACACGGAATGTCACATTTGAAGGAGAAGGGAAGTCTAGGGCTCTGTCTTGGTACTTTTCCCCCATACCCACAGCGCTCAGAAAGGTTAGACTGTGAACAGGGGAAGGGGTAGGGGTGACTGCCTTATCTCCCTGTGTCACAGGCTATGGTTGGAAAAGGACACACGGTTTGTTTGACTTGCCCCCGTGTCATGAAGACAATCCATGATGGCAGACCAGTTATTCAGTCTAGATGTAACTTCCCAGACCTTCGCAGTGCGCACACTTGTTATCCCTTTCCAGACCTGTGAGCTGCTATAGCACAGTGACGGAGTGCTAGGCTAGGAGGTGTTCAATTCCTGGGTGCTCCCCCTCCCCCCAAAAAAACACTTCAGAACACAGTTGATGGGGAACATTTTTCGATTTTGGCACTTTGGGGAGAAATTCAGTGATATGTAAATAATTCTTGGGGCTAAGACAGTTAAGGCAACACAACAGGTAAGAGCATTGGCTGCTATTGCAGAGGACCTGAGTGAGTTCCCAGCACCCACATGGCAATTCACAAGCATCTGTAACCCCAGTTCCAGGGGATCCAATGGCCTCTTCTGGCCTCCATGGGCACTACATGTCCACTGTGCACAAACATACATGCAGGCAAATGCCTAAGCACATAAAACAAAAACAAATCCTTTAAAAAAAAGTCTTTTGCTTTTTTTTGCTATATGAAGATCTGTTTACTGTTCCATATGTTCAGCCGTGTTGTCTGTCTCTCAGGGCATTTAAGCATCTGGGAAGGGATTAACTAGACCCATGAAATCGCCGGCCCGCGATGCTGTGCTCTAAGACTTGAGTGCTTCCTACATTGCTTTTAGAACAGTGCACAAGTTCCTTAGCATAATTGAAAGCAGGGTATTTGCTCTGGTAAGATCTTGATGACCTTGTTCTGGTAATCTGACCCTTGTCTTCAGTGAGGAACTGGTGGCTGAAGCACACGCCCTCTGCACCCGGCTAGAGAGCACGCTGCAAGACACTGTGAAGGAGCAAGACCGCAGCTTCACGGTAACAACCCTCGGGGACCCCAGCTCGTCCGCTCCCTTCCTTTCTGTAGCAAAAGAGGAAAGGAGGGGGGAAAGCGACTTGGTATCAGCCTTGGCACATACATTTTTAAGTTTTTTGTAATTATTTCATGCTTAGAAATGCCATGTGCATCCGTTATCTTATTCCTTATGAGAATTAATCCCAGTGAGGAGGCAGTGGTGTTCCCAGAAGCCCCTTCCCTATCTTTGGAACCACTGCAGAGCATCTGTTTGTATTGGGCTTAGTACTGGGCTCCGTGACAAAAGAGGAACCTGTCATGCATAGCCTTGCGGCTCAGGGACTCACGGTTTAGCCACAGGCAGTGTCAGAGAAACTGACCTGAAGAAATCTAGCTGTGATTCAGGTTCTTTCAGACAAAGTGTAAATGATGATCGGTGTCTACATGGCCTTTTCCTGCTAACGCAATTGTCTACTCCCTGCTTTCACTTCTAACGTGGGGAATTGGAAGAAACCCTGCTGCCAGTTGCCATCGTCTCTAATCTGCTCACGTGTCTGTCACGTGTAAGCCTCCCTAACTCCTGCTGCTTTTTACCTCCTGGTACTGTTTCTTCCATCTCACTACTTGCTTGCACTTTAACCAGAGAAAGGGGGAGCCTCATCCGTTGGCATGGAAACATAGCTGAGTACCACCTTCCTGCAGAGAGTGTGTGAGTGAGCTCTCTGTGTGACCTCCACGCTCCACAGGCACTGAGTTCCAGGAACTCCAGCTAGTCCAAAGGACATCTGCACATTTGAATATAGAACTCACTTGGCTCACAGGTGTACTGTAGTACCAGGACTGATGCTGATAACATATGAACATCCTTTTAGATTTTGTTGCTTGCCTCCTGAAGAGGAAAAATGTCCATGGCCGCTGAGTAGTTAATGTGCCTGTTAACTTTCAGAGTCTAGACTGGAGCTGGTTACAGATGGAGAATGACCAAAAGGGTAGCCTGGAGCAGGCCTGTGACTGAGGTTCCTATGGACTGACCCCATGGCTCTGGATGTGATGATGTTCTGGTGTCTCCAGCACCCAGCAGGAGATCTCACTCTCCCAGCAGCTGTGACAGTTGCCCTCAGTAGCCTACTGCTGGCCCCGTCTGCACACTGGATGTCCTGTACCACAGAAGCACAGGAAGTACCAGTTATGGGTGTTCACAGCATCGACGCTTTGGAGCTGCTTCCTCTGTTGTTAAGAAGAAAGCGTTCAGTAGTTTGCCACCCAGAGCATATGGCAAATGTCTGTCTTGAGTGTTTCCAGGCAGCGGCCAAGCTGCCCTTTTGGACCACTACAGGGAGAGAGATCTGCCCTGCCTATCCTTCCTCACCCCACAGCTCGGGCTTCCTCTGGATCCAGAGGATCAAATCATAGGTTTCATGGTCCTGACTCTCTTCCTCTTTTCACCTCCCCACTGGTAAATATCATTTCTGCTTTCTGTGCTGCTCATTGTGGCAAATGATCAAGTTGTAGTGATGCCAAGATCCCTGCTGTCTCTGGTCCTCCAAGCCACAGAGTGTGCCACTTACAGAGCCAGGCAGACTGGAAATGTGACTACCTTCTCTTGAGCTACCCAAAGATTACCTGGAGTCAGTTGTTGTGAAGAAGAAAGGAAGACGAAGGGTTTTACCTTCTGCTACCCTACTGAACACTCTGCCACTCCTCTGTGCCTGTCACGTGGGTGTGTGTGTGTGCATGAGTGTGCATGTGCGTGAGTTTAGGATGGGATGTTGCTGCCTCTTACATTAGCTAGGAGCATTATTAAAATGGTTTTATAAATAGTTTCTATATTTTGTATCATTACTCAGATATATATTCTAGTATCAAATGTGTATTTCTACAATATACCATCACTAGTTCTTGTGAACTCAAAACTCAACACCATAGAAAATTCTGTAAAATTGAATGGAGTATGTCTAGATCATGAGCCATTTCAACAAAACTTGTATGTGTTGATCTGTGCGTGCATGCGCGTGTGTGTGTGTACATGCATGTATAAAAGCAAAACAGGCTCAGGTTATCATAAACAGGTATATTTGGTTAGAAAAGAAACAAACTGGGAACAGAGGAATTTCAAAGTCGGCATGAAGCATCAATGGTCAAGTGTTCAGAAGGGACTTCGTACTTTGATTACTTTTTAGAGAGTCAAACTGTACACTGGCAAACTATCTGAAAACTCATAATAAAGACCCTGGCTTAAACTTAATGTAAACTGATCCTTGAGTAACGTCATTTGACCCTAGAGCCCCGCCCCTCCTGTATGCTCAAGGTATACTAACATCCAGAAGCACTGGAGTCAAGAAAACATGATTTTAGGAATCCTGGAAAGGGCATAGTGGGAATAAGACCAGAAAGGGTGGGATGAGATTGGGAAAGGAATGAATGTTGGGCTAAGAGCTGTGGTTTAATAAACAGTTGGGAGTCACAGGAAAACTTTATGCAAGAAAATGACATTAACCCAAAGCACTAATTTGGAAAGTTTGTCACTAGACATTCGTAATTTATAACAAGGTAAAATTCAAGGGTTATTTTTGTTTCCACAAAAGATGAATGTCTTAGTTTGTGTTTCTGTAGCTGTGACGAAACACCAGATCAAAGAGCAAGTAGGGGAGGAAAGAGTTTATTTGCCTTATAATTCTACGTCACAGTTCATCATCAAAGGAAGTCAGGGCAGGAATCTGGAGGCAGGAGCTGTTGCAGAGGTCATGGAGGGGTGTTCATTACTGGCTTGTTCCCCAGGACTTATTCAGCCTGCTTTCTTATGGAACCCAGGATCAACTACCCAGGGTTGGCCCCACCCACAATGGGCTGGTCCCTCTTCTATCAATCACTAATTAAGAAAATGTCTTACAACCTGATCTTATGGAGGCATCTTCTCAATTGAGGTTCCCTATGTTCAGATAACTCTAGCTTAAGTTAGCTAGCCAGCACCATAAATACATTTTTTCCCCTTCTGAGTACAGGTAATATTCTGGAACATTGCATTAAATGAATCAGAGAGAGGGCAGACTATGCCGGGATCTGAGTACTGACACTGACAGCGAGTTCCTTGGGGGCCTGTTCTAAGCCAACTAGTGGACTCCCACAAAAAAACCCAGGGAAAAAACTTTCTCCAACTATAATAAATGACATAGCTAAAACAAATTTATTCTTAACGTGTAAGGCAAGAAATTGAAATCTAGATTTCAGCAAGACTGTACTTCCCCTAAAGGTTTGGGAGGGGAACCTTTACCGTCCTTGTCTCATTTTGGTAATTATTTCCAGATAAGCCTCAGCTTGGGATAGCGTCTCTTCTTAGGGGTCATTGGATCACCTACTTTTCTTGTAGCTAAAGGTATGTTCTGTTGTGGCAAAGGACTGGCCCCTGGCTGAGACAGCAGAGGGTGAGAGGTGGGAGCAGGAAGTGAAGATGACCTCTGACCCATTTCTGTGGCCCTAACCTAGGCACCCTGTCCCAAAAGTTCCACTGCCGTCCCAAACAGCACCACCAAATAGATGCCATATTCAAATAGGAGCTGTGGAGGATAGTTCACACTCAACCCGTAATTTACCCTTGCATGATTCATAGAAATATTGTCATTTGATTTGGAGCCAGTCTGGAAAATCTAGGGTAAATACCACCTCTCAAGATGCGAATACAGCTGTGCATTTTGCCATATAAGGTGACATTCAAGGTTCTAGAAATTAGGGTATAGACATACCCTGGTGCCACTATCAATCCAGTCAAACCTCCATCCCCAATAAGACTTTTCCTATATACCCACTTCTCAAAGTCTTACTGCTGAAGCAGTGCACCATCAACCCTGAGACCAAAATCTCATCTGAATGGCCGGCCGCTCAAAAAAGTCCTAAATGGCATCATCTCAATCACGTGTGGACACAATTCCCCTGCCTTGGGCCTGGGGAGAGAACTCAGCCCTCAGAGCACTGGCTACTCTTTTAACACACCTGTGTTTGATTCCCAGCACCCACATGGCAGCTCAGAACCATCTGTAACTCCAGTTCCAGAGGTTCAGACGCCCTCTCCTGGCCTCTGCTAGCACCAGGCATGCACGTGATACAGACATACATGCAGGCAATGCACCCATACACATAAAATAAATACAAGTACTTAAAAAAAAAGATTTCCTGTCTTTGGACCTAGAACACAAATCACCTGCTCCAGGCACTATGATTTTAAAAAGCACGTGATGGGTGTTCCCCTTCCAAAGTTCCAGTAGGTGCCAAATTCTGTAGATAATCACCTGGCTTGGGACTCTTGTCTACTAGATTCATGGCTATCCAGTAGAGTTTTGCATCAGCTCTAAGCAAACCCTAGTCCTCTGCCTATACTAACTGCTTAGGCTATGACTCCATCCGTAGGGATGAGGCAGAGGTACATAAAAGATAGTTTAGCTTGGTACCCCCATTTGGTTTGGGGGTTGTACACCACACAGGTTTAATAATGTACTTACCCAGAGCTATATAGAGAGACCCTTCACGTACTTTACAGCCTAGTCTCTTCACCGGCGTATGCACAAAGCACACACCCCACTCCTAAGAGGACACCTAGCCTCAAAGCCCCTCCTCTCCCCAGCTTGCATCAGGCTATGTGTTCGCCCTTCTCTGAAAAAATAGTGTGAATTTCCCCACCCCAGTAACAAATATAGATGTTTGTTATAATAAGCATATATTCAAGTATGTTGTTCCCAGTGTATCCAGGTATGAGGAACAGAAGGTCAATCTAGGCTGACCTAGTTTTGAGCACATGTGCCGTAAGGCAAAACTTGGCCTTCCAGTGTCCTTTTGGGTAGAATCCTGTGTTTGCCTTCTGTGTTAGTTATTTTTGTCTGTTGCTTTGGTAAAACACTAACCAGTGGTAACCTCAATTATAAAAGGTGTATTTTGCCTTTATTTTGTCCCAGAGGGTTAGACTCCATAATGGCAGGGAAGGCATGGCCTGATGGCAGGAGTGGGGGGCTGGGTGATTGCATTTTTCTTCCACACACAGGAAGCAGAATAGTAGGAGATCAGGAAGGAAATGAGGCAAGACTATAAACCTTCACACCCCACCTCTCTAGCAAGACTGCACTCTCTAAAGGTTACACACACACACATACACACACACAACTGCACCACTAACCTAGGACCAAGTATTTAAATACATACATTTGTGGGGAACATTTCTCATTCAAACTACCACATTCAGGTTCCTACCTCAAGACTCATGGGCACTCATGGTGTAAAATGCAGTTAGACCAACTTCAAAATTTCCCATAGTCTTTAAAAGTCTCAATACTTCAAAGTTCTTGTCTCTCTAAAACTCAAAGCAATCTCTTAACTGTGCCCTTGGTAAAATGAAACAGTAAATTACATACTTAAAACATGCAGTAGCATGGAATATACATGCCTGTAACAAAAGGGAAAGACTAGGGGCATACTGTAGAAAGGTTGGAGCAAAACAAGACTGAATCCCAGAAAGGCAATCATCCATTTCCTGTGGTTCCATATCTGTTTTCTGGGGCTTGGATTTCTAAGGGCTTACATGGCTTGACCCCTCCAACTTTGCTTTCTGTAATAGACATTGATCGCACGGGTTTGTTCCATTCCATGTATGTATGCAGCTCTTATGGGCAAGTATGTCATGGCTCTCAAATCTCTTAGCATCTTGGGGTCCCCAACACAACCCAGACATCTCCTTTATAACTATGCAATGCCCCTGCCAACACTGACCCTCCTACACATTACCTGGCCTCCGCGGCCTTCTGAAACCATAGAGAAACAGTCTATGATCCCCTCAATCTGGCACCGTCTTTGTCTCCAAAACCACCACCACACACACAACACCTCCAAATCTGGGTGCCATCTTGGGATGGACCCACGTCTCCTTGGATCACAATAGCAGCAGTTTTATAATCCTTGCCTCCCAAGTGCTAGGTTTAAAGTCGTGTGCCACAATGCCTGGCCTGATTCTTGTTTCTTAATCAAAGACATGTAATGGAAAAACCAGAGTCTGTTCCACTAGAAGAAGAATGAAATTAGACTCTGTTGTACAGAAAAGAATTCAAGATGGATGAAAGACGTTAATTTAAACCTAAGATGTTGGAACTGCTGGATGAAACATAGGGAACACTCTTTTTGGAAGATACTTTTTGGAAGACAGAGGCAGGCAGATCTCTGTGAGTTCAAGGCCAGCCTGGTCTACAAAATGAGTTCCAGGACAGGCTAGGACTGTTACACAGAGAAACCCTGTCTCAAAAAATAAAAATTAAAAAAAAAAGATACTGGGGTAGATAAGGACTTTCTGAACAGAGCTTTAATAGCATAGGAACTAGACCCAGGTGTCAACAGATGGAACTACATGAAATCAAAATGTTTGACATGGCAAGAGAAACTATCAGTGAAGCTAACGGCCTACAGAAGGGAGAAACTCTTTACCAGTTATACTTCCGATGAGGGCTAATATCCAAAATCTAAAAAGAAACTAAACACCAAGGAAATAAAACTTCCATTCAACAAATGGTCTAATGAACTGGATGAACAGTTTTTTTTCAGAATGCAAGCTGGCCCCCCCTTATTTTTGGAGACAGGGTGTTGGAGGAGGCCGCTTGTTGGTTCCCGGCTGCCCAACCCCAAAATAATCACACAGAAACTTTATTAATTAAATAACTGCTTGGCCCATTAGCTCTAGCTTCTTATTGGAAAACTCTTACATATTAATTTAACCCATTTCTATTAATCTGTATATCACCACTAGGCTGTGGTTTGCCGGGAAAAGTTTCGGTGTCTATCTCCAATGGGCTAAATTGCTTCTCCTTTCTTTCTCCCAGCATTCACTTTAGTTTTCCCTGCCTACCTAAGTTCTGCCCTGCTATAGGTCCAAAGCAGTTTCTTTATTCATTAATGGTCATCATAGCATACAGAGAGGACTCCCACATCAACAAGGTTTCTCTGTTACCTCATCAGCCAGGTAACAGCCCTGGCTGTCCTGGAACTCACTCTGCAGAACAGGCTGGTCTTGAATTCACAGAGATAATCCCAGCACTCAGGAGGCAGGGGCAGGAAGATCTCTCAGTTTGAGGCCAGCCTGGTCTACAGAGTGAGTTCCAGGACAGCCAGGGCT
>LOJH01014323.1:1194-24199 GCA_001685095.1 Ellobius talpinus | reverse complement strand
AATAAATAAATAAATAAATAAATAAATAAATAAATAAATAAATAAAACAAAAACCCTAAAAACAAAAAACCTTTTTATGTATCTCTTATTGCCATGTGTGGGGTCAAACACAGAGCCTTGCGTACTGTCAGGCAGTGCTCTCCCCTGAGTGGCCCTACCCCGGTATCTGGAGTGGCATTATCACCCTCTCTTAAGGTGCCTCGCAAACCGTGTGTCATTTTGTTTGTGGTTGTATTTACCAGGACCCGTGGTTGTGTTTTCCTCCCATGGGTGCAGCAGAGAGTTCAAGGCATTAAAGAACAAGCTCAGGTGCGGGTGGAGGCTTTGCAGGCTCAGCGGTGTGAGCCTTAGAGAAGTTGATAAGAAGAATTAGAATTGAAGGATTAAAAGAGTCTTAAAAAGCCAAGCCATTATAAGGCCCATTACTTTCCATACATTCTGTAAAATCACATGAATGCGGAGAAAGAGACCGAGGGAGGAAAGAAACTGGCTTCGGTTCAGAACGTCAATTATGTCTTTTTTTTTTAATTCCTTTTCACAATTTATTTGACATTTTGAACAGTGGCCAAAAAAGCTATTATAACTATAAAACATATTCATTGGGATAAATCTCATTAGTTGAAAGATTTAATTAAAGTATTGACATGCTTAATTGATACGTGTAAGCCAAGACCATTTTCGTGTCTCATTTCCATATGCTTTCTGCTTTAAGAGATGCAAGGAGCTGTATCTTAAAAGGAAAGGAAGAAAAAAAAACTCCCTCCATAAAATTGCTATAGATTCATCTGCTCCTGCTGTCCCCAGGGACCACTTCCTGCCACTCTCCTTGATTCCCAGCCAGCTACTCCTCTTAAGTGGCACGGCTGAGAGTGAAGGTGATGTACATCCAGCATGAGTGCCTGCCAGGTCCTCTTATGATCAATAGGAGAATATTTATATTAATAAAGCAGTGAGTTAATTAAGTAAAATGGTCCTCTGGGTAAACTTAAGATACTAGAGGATGGGTAAAGATCAATACATTCAAGCATTTGAACATTAAGTATGTGCCTTGAAATTTTATGGGGCTTTTAAAAACTTGCTTCGTAATGTAAAAAGTTTGAAGCCTCCACAAGTTACCCCCCCTAACTTCAAACCTTGTATCTATCTGGCTTCTAGAGCTCAGACAGACAGGACAGGGGAGCCAGGAGATCTGTACACACTCAAAACGGCCCAGCAGACCTCCCCTGTCCTGAGAGCACCCCTCCTGGGTGGGGGAGTTATTTTAGGGGGACAAAGGCTGGGCTGTGGTGCAGAGACCCGAGCTCAGCACAGCTCGAGACTGAGAGAGAGCACTTCATTGTCCCCAGAGCAGCTTCAATGAACGCTGTAGACTTCCTGTTCTCCGTGGTAGGTGCTTTGGGAGAGCCTTTGCTGGGCCGCCTCATGTATTCCTCTGGGCTTCAACCTACAGGTTTCCTCTGCTCCTTGACCTCTTGCTCCGTCTACCTTTGCTTCCTATATGGAGAAGGGTTCTGGGGAGTAAGTGCACGTATCTCTCCGTCCTAATCCCCTGCCACCCTTTCAGGCTCTCATTCCCGTCTCTGACTTTGCTTCTTCTCTGTTTTTATTGTTTCTGCTTCCTAGTGCTGATCTCTCTGCTTCTGTATCTGCCTTTTTGTGTTTCTCTAGCTGTCTGTCTGTCTCTCATGTCCCTCCATCTGTCTCTGTCTCTCCCTTTCTGTCTGTCCTTTGTCTCTTTAAAAAGGGATCAGTGGTTCACAGACTGAGCAGTCCACACTGCTGTCCCCTTTTGATGTCTCTATGACCTGTGTCTTCTCATAGTCCTGTCTTTGACCACAGTACCTAACTCTCTAGGTATGCTGTCGTCACCCTAGTAATGATGATCTTCATTGAAATATAAACCTTGCAGAAGTTTGAAAAGAACAATAAAGATTCCCTTCTCCAAGGAAGAATTGGCGTCATGGGCAACAAATTTCAATTCTCATTGCTACCTTGAGGGACCTCCGCCTTTCCTGTCATAGCCCAATGCAAGTTGGCCCACATCCCCAGCTTCCTCCCAGCACAGAAAATACTTTGTCCCTGAGTCTTACTGGGGTGTCTGACCTCCTCCATTCTGCTCTCAGCCCAGATCTGCATTTCGTTCAGAGCTGTTCCTGATCCCCTGTCAGGGCTTTAGTCTCACAGCTACCCTCATGGTCCCCCCAGGGGCCCTCGGGTTTGCCTCTCTTTCCTTTCTCCTGTGGCATCTCTTACAGCTTCACCAGTCACTGCATCATTGCCCCGCCTCAGCTTCCCGGGTTCTGGGGAGCTGGGCTGCTCCAGCCTAGGTTCCCATCATCTGTGAACCCTCACTAGTCAAGAGATTGGCCATATCCATAAAGAGGGGTCTTCCTGAAGGACTGTTGGAAGTATTGTACAGAAGACTGAGTGGGAACCAACCCTGTCATGTTGAACTTGACCTGGAATTGCTGTTTTCCAGTGTTAGAGCCCTGTGTACATTGGATAATTTCTCATCACGATAACCAAATAGCTGAGATAGTCAACTTGGTGAGAGAAAAGGTTTTACATACAGTTTTAGGGGTTCCAAACAATGACCTACTATTGCATTTGGTCCTGTGATGAGGTAAACAGAACCCATGTGATACATGGCCATGAAGCAAAATGGAGAGGAAGGATCTGAGTCCTTCCCTCAACAGCTACTGCAATGATCTATATACCTTTCAGTAGACCCCCCCCCGTTCTCTAAGGTCTCCTATCTCCTACTGCCTTGAGACAGAGCCTTCTGGGAGACCTTTGAGATCTAATCCATGCACCGTCTTAGCCTGTGGGGAAAGAAGGCAGGAACTTAGCTGTCTGCTAGTGTGTTTGAATGTTGACTTCCACAGGTTCAAATCTTGTTAGCATTTAGTATGTGTTTACACGCACCAGGGAACAAATGGTGAGCTCTGAATCCATTCACCATCTTACAGGAATTCTCTGACATCGGACATTTCATGGTCCCTGTTTTACAGACAAGTAAACCCCAATTTGGACAGTGCAGCCTAGTCATAAGGCCACTCGCCTAGCAGAGGCTAGAGTTCACAGTAGAATCTCCCAGATACTGAGCTGAGTTCAAGGAAGAATTTCTGAAGAAGTCTTACCTTTATCCCTTTAGACTTTGTTAGAGTCTCTAGACTCCAGTCTCTAGAGTCTCTAGAACTTACTGCATTTGGTGCCAGACTAGTGGGTCACATTCACCACTGACTGATTTCAGTTTGCAATTCTCTGGATCCACCAAGTGCTCATGTCCTTCATCCCAAACTTTTCAAGCTAAACAGCTCAAAGCCAGCTTGGAATTAAACATTAGTGCCAAGCTCAAATGAGGTGTCAATCTATTGACCTGCATCCATCTTTACCTAAGCAAGAGAACAGTGTCTCTCTTTTACTTTGACATCCACAGTGTGAATCATTAGCCATAACTAAAATCGCTTTGCATGGAATGATAAATGGTGCCGGGGATCATGACAAGAGATGTATACTATTAACATGAGGTGATACTTAAGTGCCTGAGTACATCATCCAGAGCTGGGCTTTCAGAAGCCAGCCTTGTAATTTGCAGTGTTGGGCTCTTGCTGAATGGCTTTCCTCCTTTGGTAGGAGATAATTTTGAGCCTTTCTGAAGCTGTATTGATTTTATTGGTAGATGGTCCAGGGGTAGCATCTCACCTTCACCATGGAGGTTTCGCTTGTTTAATGGGGTTCTGAAAAGCCACAAGAAAGAACACGTGTATACAAGCCACGTTTTCTTGAACTGCAGCCCTGAATCCAAGTTCTGGCTCCTGAGCAGCTATACCCAAGGCTCAGTACCTCCGTACCATCCCCAGCACATCCATGCCCTTCAAGGAAAATAAATAAAATAAAAGGACCACATGGGGTAACTTCAACACTGTCTCCCTTAGAGGAGGGAAGCGCTAAGAGCACACTGCCCAGACAGTCTCAGGATGAGGCAGGAGGGAATCTGAAGCTCAGAGTAGCTTTTCCTCATGGATGGCCTGGGTTGTCAAGGTTGCAGCAGAGCCCAAACTAGAGATGGGCTCCGATTTGCCAACCATCAGGAAGGCTTAGCTATTCTAGCTTCCACTCTTCACGTTTCTTCTGTCCCTTAATCTTCAGTATTAGGAGGGTTTTCGGGTCTTCTGGCAGCTTGGAATGGAGGAGTCAAGTTACAGAGAGAGTCAGAACCTCGGCACTACCTAGATCCACTTTTAGCTCCTTTTGTAGTGTATGCTAGAAGCATCCTGGAGCATTGACTTTCATTGTCACCCTGGGCCCAGCAAGTACCAGGCTTCAGAAAGGGGCCAAGGAGACCTTCTTGGTGAAGAAGCATTGTCAGGCATATAACTCTTTTTTCATCATTGAATTCATTTTCTAAATGGTTGTATTCCTTCAGGTCAGGCCTCAGCTGTCTTCAGAGATAGGCACATGTGGCCTTCCCTGGTACACTCATTCCCACCCTTCGGCTCAGCTCATTGAACCTCTCAGTGAGGCCTTGCCTGGGCCTCTTCTTTGCAAGTCTCACCAAGTGATACTCCCAACAAAGAGTGGCAACAGACTGACAAGGAGGGGAGCAAGATCTCTTTATAGTCAGAAGGGACAAATTGGATGTTGGGGTTAAAATGATCCAAATTTGAGGTGTGGTCTGGTTCCTCCATGTACCAAACAATGGTGTGGAATCATTTTTACTTAAAGGGTTTTGTTTTGTTTTGTTTTGTTGAGGCAGGGTTTCTCTGTTTATCCCTAGCTCTTCTTGAACTCGCTCTATAGCCCAGGCTAGTCTCAAACTCACAAGATCCACCTGCCTCTGCCTCCAGAGTGCTGGGATTAAAGGCATGTGCCACCACTGCCTGTCAAGATTCTTTTTTAATCCATCCAACAAATATATTTTAAGATATATAGAGATCATAACAGCGAAAGCTATATGAAGCTGAGTTATGGGGGGCAGTAGAAAGACTGTGCAGCTTCTGAAGCTACCTCAGTAAGTGTGTAAGCTGAATGACAGCTAATCCCTCTAGATTCAAACTTCCTTCGGCCAGGACCCAGGTGGCTAATTTGCCTCTGGCTTTTTGGGGAAGTCAAATTTAGCAGGAGCTTGGGACCAAGACTCAAAAAGGACTGTATTGGAGATGATCTTCCATTTTGCTTAAGCTCTCTTTTGTAGGAAAGGTTAAAAGGGCATGAAAGAAAGATTGAATCATTTATATTCCCACCCCCTCTTCCCTAACATGGAGAGAAATAGACTCAAGTTCTAGCTGAAAATATCAATTTACTAAAAACAAAATCATTAAGAACAGAGTTTACCTCCTCTCAGTTTTTGCTAATTATGTCTAAATAGATCTCACCTCTGAGACAGTCGGCTTCTGAACCTAGGCTATCAGTCGTTAGACTCAGAGGCAAAAGAGGGGGCCCAGTTAGCAATTAATCACCAAGTAGGCCAAATGCACACGCTTCAGTTCAGAACAATTCCATAAGACCCCCCCTCCACTTCCCCACCATCACCTCCCCCTCCCTCACAAGGTTTCGTCTTCTAATTGTAAAAGCTTTTTGGCATGGGAATGTCTTTGTGAAGAAGAGAGGACTCAATTTGGGTCATCTCTCCAAAGAAGACATGGGGACAAGGACATTTCTCCAATTAATCAGCAAATGCCTGGCTCCAGCATTCGGGCCAAAGGATCGATTTACATAAAGCTACTTCTTGAGATGAATTTGCCTCCCCCCTCAGCCTCATGCCTTCCCCCTTGTCCAGCCAGCATTAGATATGCTACTGGATTTCAGATTGACAGTGTCAGCTACGACAATCAAATTAGGAATGAAAGCCTCAGAAAGCTGCCAAGAAAGAGGCACGGGGGGTAGGGGGTGGGGAACGGAATAATATGTCAAGCTCAGGGGAAGGTAGATTGCATAGAAGTGAGCCCTGTTTCCCCAACCCTAAGAGGCAGACATATCACCTCAAACAAAGGGAAAATACAGAATGCATGTCACCATTCTTTTAGACCAAGTGAACCCTTCTCCTCCACAAGGTTGATAAACCAAAGATCCCCTCAAGCTTAAGGCTTGGCGTGGCGCTATCTCAGGTCCAACATTAGAGATTCACAAATCAGATTTCCGGCATCCAATTCCAGCACATCCAAAGCCTGTTTGTGACACTGATAGGTGCCTAGTGACAAGTGTATGTGGTGGCTCTGGCAGGTGCATAGTGATGTGCACACATAGGGAGCCGAATGGGTACAAAGTGACATACACAGGGACCCTAATGGGTACATAGTGACACCCGCAGGGACTCTGGTGGGTACCCAGTGATATGCACACACAAGGACTCTGGCAGGTACGTGATGATGTACATATGGAGGCACTGGCAGGTTGTAATTGTTGTACATATACAGGACTCCCATTGGTACCTAGTGACATACATGCACAGGGACTCTGACAGTGACATGGTGATGTATATATGCAGACTCGGACAGTTGCATAGAGATGTACCTGTACACTGACTCTGGAGGACCTACATTGCTGTTGGAATCTTGCCGGTGCTTCCTGGACCACTTAGTGGCATGAGCAAGGCACAATTGGGCTGCTAATAAGAGCTCCCCAATCCCATCTAATGCAATTGCCTTGTCGCTAAATTGTGATAATCCTAGGGATTAGCGAGCTGTGGAGAAGCTCAGACTCTGCATCCTTTGCTGGAGATGATCAGTCAATTATAATGCTGTTTCATTAACAAAAAGAGCATTAGTTGGAGTTGCGGGGAATAATTAAATGAAGAAAGTTTCTGTTTGGACTGGAAGCATTCGTTAACCCTGCCAACCCTGGAAGAGTGATAGACTGAACAGTTGGAAAACTTGTGTGACTGGAAGGAGGTCCTCAGGGGGAATGTCTTAGTGATTGCAATGTTTCCAGCTGTGCTTTGCTTCCCTGCATCCGTGAGTTTCAACCCTACCCGCTATCTTCCACTGCTGTGACCACACCCAGACTCCCAAGTCCCACATTGGGCTCCTCCAAAGGTTTGTCCCTCTGGACACTGAGAGGCCACAAAGCAACATCTCCTAGCCTGTCACGCTGCAGGAAGTAGCTGCATGTGGCCATTAGCCATTTAGGATGTCCCTGGTCCAGTTTGGGGTGTACATGAAACACACATCCAGTTTTAAGGACTTGCTATGAGATACGATCTCAGTAAGTTTTTAAACTGATTACATGCAAGTGACAATATTTTGAATGTAATGTTTTTAAGTGCCTTACTCAAATTAATCTTCTTTTTAAGTTTTGTACATTTGTTTATCATACAAAACACACACACTTCTACGTGGGGGCCCACAAAGGCCATGGTGTACACATGGAAGTCAGAAGGTATCTGGGAGTCTTTCCTTCCTTCTACCATATAGATCCTGGGATCAAGCTCAGGTTGTCAGGTTTGATGGCAAATACCTTTACCTGCTGAGCCATCTTGCTGGGGCTTCAGCCATTTCTTTTTCCCATTTTGAATGTGACTAATGAAAACTTTTAAGCTGCGTCTTGGCTCACGTTACACCTCTGTGGGTCAGTGCCATTCTTTCGTTAGGAGTTTTCCCAAAGGGTATAAGCCAAAGTTAGACAGCAAATGAAACCCAGGGCTGGAATGTCCTGACGGCCAGATAAGAAGCACTTGCTCTTCATTTTCTGTGGTGCCTCCAAATCTGTAAGTACAGCTTGGAGCTGAGAGCATTGAGTTGATATCCTGAAAGAGATACATAGCCTGTTTAACAGCAAAATGGGGACCTGAGTCAGCACCTAACATAGTGCCTGTGATACTCAGGCTTGTTCAAGGGTTGGACTCTAGGGCCTGTCAGGTGTCTGGTGCAGTAACTCTGGGGTGGCTTCCAGGAACCCACATTAACTGTTTATAAGAAATTTGTACATGTTTCAAAGTAAAGTAAGTGTAAGCAACGAGTGAATGTCAGCCCCCAAAACTTCTGGCCAGCCTTATTTCTTCAGCATCTCAATCCACTTCCCCTCTTCTGTATTATATTGAAGTAAAACCTAGACACAATCTCTAGATCCTGAGTGGCCTCAATATGTCTCTCTCAGAAACCAAAGTAAAGTGAACAGAATGTTACCATTCTCATTCCTGATTTTAAAACTATCGACAGAATATCTACCTTTTTGCAGCACAACCTCTAAATTCCAACTGACCATCTGAGAAGGGCTGTCCTGTGCACTGTCCATACTCAGCCACATCTTCACCCCACCGTGATTTTTTTCCATAGGTCGCTCTGACAGATGAAGCCTAATCCGATGAAGTCAGACTGCGTTCTAGAAAGTCCTGGGAGTTCAGGCTAGCATCTTTCTCTCAAGCTCTCTGGACTCAAAATAATTTGGGGTCCTGAGCAAAAGACAAATTCATAAAAGCAGCGTGCATTTAGAGACAGGCTTTCGTCTTGTTGAAAATCAAGCAGCATTAAAACTATTGCTCTCATTTCTGGAGGTGTGCAGAGCATGTTTTACATTTGTCAGTTTCGAGGAGTCTGCTTCTTTGTGTCAAGGTTAACTAAGAGTGCAGGTCCCAGGACCAGCAGTCAGTCCCGTTAGCTTGTCTTTGTAACACATAGGCGCTTAGTTCGTCCTTCCTGAAGGAAGCATCATGTAAACTGGCATTCAGTCCACTGCTCTTAAACACCCGAGTACTAAAGGAAGTTTCTGGTGAGTGTGTAAGGAAAGGCGGGACACAAGCTGCCTTATTGATAACTTCACATTCACTTTCTCATGTCAAGGTAGGAGGTAATGTAGGCTAGGGCAGTGAAAGCCAGCAACACAGCTAGAATACTGGGAAGTGATTGTGGGTCATTCTCCCACCCCCCACAGGCATACTTTGATTCTCTGTGTCCCCAAGATAGGTGGCAGTTATTGAGGAAATGATTCCATTATACTATTGTCATCTCTCTGCGACAAAGGATACCACTGACTAGACATACCCAGCTGGAGGGAGCCAGGCTTCTTAGACAAGACATACGCTCGCTGGTTGCTCATTTGATTTTGACAGTGACCCAACTGCAAATATATAATCTTGCTTATTAAGATAAATTGCTCGCAGAAGAGATTTACCTATTAAGATAAATCTTCCCTGAAGTCCACACAGTAAAATCCCCAGGGAATAATTTTGCCTCCATGTCTGTCCCTCCTGCCACATAGCATCAAGTAAGGGAAAACAATGTTTTCCCTTTAATTCTCAGAGCAAAGTGATTGGTCACAGGAATATCATACATTAGGAGTTGGGGCTTCAGGGAGGGGAAGCCAGGGTTGGTTTTATATAAGGAGCTGTGTTGAGAATATGAGAAATGTTAGATCTGTGGCTTGTTTGTCAGAAATCTTTAAACCCCTAAATGGGTTTTGATTGATATGTTCAGTGCACCAATGGGAAAATTCCCTCCTACTAGGCAGAGAATGTGAAAGTAATTTTAACATATATTCAGGCCAAAGAGAATCAGAGTGGTGGTAATCTACCAACCTGATCCCAAATTCAATAACAGGTCCAAATATAAACACTTTTTATATCACGCTCTCCTTTAGTTTGGCTAATCGAGAGCTGATGGATTTTTTTGATGCTACTGCAAAGGCACCATTGAGTAGTCTCCTGTGCAAGGGATTGAGGCATTGAACAAAAGAGTTATAAATCTCACTGACTGCTTCTTGTGTGGGCTCTTAATTCCTATTTGGGGAGTGATGGTTCAGCCTGCGATTGAGAATTGTCTTTGAAGCTGCCTTATCAATGGGTTTAGCCTGCTAGGTTGTCTCTTCTAGCACTGGCTTCTCTTCCCAGGAGCTTTTGACTTAGCTGATAAGTCTCGTAGCTAGGAACTTTCTGGCAATTTGTCCTGGCTTGCTAGTATCACTCACCCTTCCATTAAGGAGGGCAGCAGAGGCCGGACGGTCGGATTCTCTTGGGTGGTCCCTAACCAAGGATTGTCAGGAGCGTGGCTACAAAGGCCAGCCCCCTTGCTTGAAGAAAGGCGCTCCCGGCTCCTTTTTCTCTCAGGTCCAAGACCTAAGGCTAAGTGAGACCTTAGTTAAGTTTTTCTTTATTTCCTCCTGTGTGCTCATTCCCTGGCATCTTGTTATCTGCACTGAAGTCCCGAAGGCCTCTGTCCATCCACTGTTTAACCTTGGAGTCGTCGTTTCTCAGCCAATTCAACCTTTGTCTCTTTCTTTTTTTTCTCTTGTATTGAAAATAGATTTTTTTCATACAATATACTCTGATTATGGTTTTCCCTCCCCCTACTCCTCCTAGTTCCTCTCCACCTCCCCTCCCCTCTGTATCCACACTTTTTCTGTCTCTTCTTAGGGGGAGGGGAAAAACAGGCATCTAAAGAATGATAATAAAATAAGCAAGATAAAATAAAAACAAATGAGAACAGGGAAAAAACAGGAAAAAAAGAGCCAAAGAAAAGCACAAGAAACACAGAGACACTCGTGTTCACACACTTGGAAATCTCATAAAAAACACAAAGCCAGAAGCCATAATGTATGCACAAAGACCTGTGAGGTTAAAAAAAAATAGCCTGATCCAACATTATGAGACAAAGAATCTCCAAAGATGCTGTTGAGTTTGTTTTGTGTTGGCATCTTCTACTCAACATGCCATCTACCCTTAAGAGTGGTTTGTTTCCCCAGTGAGATTCCCTTGGAGACAACTTCTTATTTGCAAGTGGTTATTAAGTGGAGATAGCTCCTGGGTTAGGGAGAGAGGCCTTGTGTGTCCACATCTCCTTTCAGCTCTAGAACCCCATTGATGCAGACCCATGGAGGCCCAGTGCCTGCTGTCACAGTCTCTCTTAGTTTAGAGGTGTGTCAGTCTTGCTCTCTTTGGAAGGTCTTATTTCCTTGGTGTCCTTCATACCCTCTGGCTCAAACACTCTTTCCACCTCCTCTATGGCAGAGTTCCCCTGAGCCCTGAGAGGAGGGATTTAATGGAGATATCCCATTTAAGGCTGAGTATTCCAAGGTTTGTCACTATATTTTCTTGCTGTGTGTCTCTCTGTTCGTTCCCACCTGCTACAGGAGGAAGCTTCTCTGATGATGGCTGAGCAAGGCACTCATCTACTTCCCTGGAGGGTCTCAGCCTTTTTCTTGAACCAGCCTCTATTGTTTCCACCAGAATGAAGCGATCTGGAATCAAATATAGAGAGTCCTTTGTAGATTCTAGACAAGGGAAGCATTCGTTTGTAGATTCTAGACAAGGGAAGCGTTCGTCTCCCCTCAGATTTTGTAGAAGGAATACAAGTAACACTAGTGTGTTTTATTCTGTGCCCGGTTTTAAGTTCGTGTCCAGTGGGTGATGACTGGGGACACTTTTAGCTACATAAATCCAAACTAAAGGAGGAAGAAACTCAGGAAGTAAAAGCCCCATTTGCAGAATGTGCCCCGTGCTCCAAGTGCACAAAGTGCATTACGTGTGCCCGCAGTTTGCCCCCAGAATTCAGGAAGCTGGTAAACCAGTAACCCCATTTGAAAGACGAGGGAACTAAATCAGAGTATTGAACCAACTTGAATGATCATACAACTTAGAAGCCATGCCGTGCACTTCAGAAACAAGCATTCACGATGTTTCTGGAAGTTCCCACCTGTCTTACAAGTTTATAATCATTGGGTTCGAAACCTCAAAGCATACCTCCCATCCCCCACCCTCATCCCCACGTGTAAACAGCCATTTAATCCAGGCAAGTTGGAATAAACGTACTCGGGACCAGAGTACCCACCGGAGTGTTTTCAGCTTGAGTCCTGCAGGGGTAGGGATGGAAGCAAGGACCGTCATTCACTGCTGCCCTGAGAACAAAGCGTGCCTGACATTGCGGGGAGAGCCCCAGAAGCATTTCAGAGGCTTCTCTGCAACTAGACAACCTTTCAATCCATTTATCAAAGTATCTGCGGTTCCTGTTTCGAGGTAGATGAAGCAATAATAAATTTGCCAAGAAAGTTAATCTGTGTCCAAAGCATTTTAGTAAATTAAAAGGGTTGCAGGAGGGCTGGCTGGATGTGGGATATGTCCATTCTTGCCAACTCCTATTTGACTTGCTGTCTCCTTAATAAGTCCTCTTTGGTCCTGTGTTTTGGGATGGAATAATCAGGCGGTTAATCATTTTCCGGAAGCTGGGAACTGCACTTTAGCTAATGCAGTTCTCCTTAGCTTTCAGAGGCCTAATTATTTAAAAAGGCATCCTGATCCATAGCGCACTTCCCAACCAAGAAAGCCTTCCCGACCTGCCATGTTTCTTCCTGGCACCCTGAAAAGCCCAGCACACTTTGCCCAGCTCAGCCTTTCTTTAACCTGTGTCTTCCTTCTGTTTGGGGGAGGGGTGCCATTCTGCTCACTTATGCGCGTTTCTTTCTCGCAGACACTAAAACCCGAACAAGCAATTGACGAGAACTAGGCTCTTATGCATCATGGATAGATTTTGTTATTTTTATTTAATTGTCAGCCAAAATGGTGGCTCTTGTCTATCTGGAGGATCGGACTCGGCAATAGCTCTGTGCTCAGACATCATACTGAGATAAACACACTATTGGGAAACCTCACAAAGGCCCTGCGATAATTGTGAAGGGATGGTTACCAAAAATGAAGCACCCAGCCCTGAGCCCTCCTCCACGCCCCATCAGTAACACCATTAAATCTGTAAATCTGTCAGTTTGTCAGCCCACTGGAGGTATTTAAGAAATCAATATACAATCCCGCAGATGCGTGGCTGCGGCATTGTTAGCCATAGAAGAGAGGTTCAGTAGAAAATAAAATTAATAAAATTTACAAGCAGATTGTCACGGGGAGCAGATAAATTCCCTGTCTGCTGTTTTACTCTGTCTGGACAGGGCAAATACTGTGATCATGAGACGGGAAAGAAAACTGTGCCTCTGCTGGGTTCTCTAAAGTCAAAAGAAAGCTGGACACACGTACAGGAAGGATGTGGGACCAGAAAAACCAAAGCAGCGGTTTCACCCAAATACAGGCTTTTCCCTGAGGGCCTGCCTATGAGAACAGGCTCCCCTCAGTACACCATCTTGCTCTGTTTAAGTACCATGTTCCTCTCTTCATCGCCCCACACTATTAGGCAGAACTTCTGCACAACCATGCTTCCCCAGAATGTTTCAGTGTATGTCCCGTTCAAAATAGGTTAACGCCCTTTCTGGAATAGGTGCCACCTCTTCTGGCTTCCAGCGGTGGTTAAAGCTGCCAGTTCTAAACCTTCTTTCTATTTGATTTCTTTCCCCTTTTCCCTGATTTTTCTCATTTATCAGCCATGTGGTCAGACCTCCTCTCCCTAGCAGCCAACGATAACAGCAAAAGCTGAGAGGGAATTAAACAAGGGGCTCGTGGTCCGGAGACCGACAGGCCTCAGCAGGAAAGACTGGGCCCATTGTGGCTGCGGGAGCCTCCACGGCCGCCCAGATGCCTAGTGGAAATTGCATTAGTCCGGATGACAGGACCTGGGCCCCCTCTCTGGAGGCTGATGGAGAGCAGCTGAGTGGCCTGGGTGACACTGCCTGACCTCTGCCTGTCATCGTGGGCTTTTGTTCAGTGCCCCGACTCCAGGCTGGAGCCCTGCTCATTGAATCAGGCCTGGCTGGGGGAGCCTGCAACAGAGCTCATTATGCACCAGAATTTACTTGGTGATAGAAAGGGGAAACTGAATTTGAGATGGGGAAGCACCCTGCTAGACAGCCCCAGAGGTGTCTAGGGCTCACAGGGACACCCTATTCCAACAGTAAGCCTGTGGAGCCTAAAAGTAGCCAAAACTAGCCCAGCTATCCTGAAGTTCAGCCAGCTGCTCAAAGCATGTGTCATTTATCAGCAGGTGACAGAAGAAGAAAAAATGGATAATGTCTCTCTTCTGCTGTCTTATTTCCCCTCCTCCCTTTTTACAAAGCGTCCCTGTAGATTGCCCGAGTTTCCATAGACCATGGCTGTCTGCCATCTACTTCCATGTATGTTTGAAGTCCTCAGCAGCCTATGAGGAGGTGGTCTCAAAACCCAGCCTGTGAGCATCCATCCATCACATATCACTCTACAGGTGAACTCAGCAAGGATGGGCTAAACCTGCAGCCAGCAAGGTCTCATTGTAGGACCTCGTGCCGATCGAGTTCCTGAGACGTGTCCCCAAGTGTGTGGATGGAGAAATGTGTCCTGGGGTTTCCGTTTTTAAAAAATTCTTTTCACATCTTATGTGTGAGTGCATGATGTGTGTGCGTGCGTGTGTGCTGTGGCACATTTGTGAAGGGCAGAGGACAGCTTGTAGGAATTAGTTCACTTCTCTTTCCATGTGGGTCCCAGAGATGAAATTCAGGTTGTTGGATCTGGTAGCAAGTTCCTTACCTGCTAAGTCTTCTTGCCCATCTAATGTTTCTTTATGTGACAGAAGTTGAGCCAATACCCGCTTAACAATCACAGTCATACAATGAACCATACAATTAGATACTGTGCTGCCATTAAAAATGTTGGCATTGATGCACTTGGTAGAGACAGACAGATGTTCTCAATATAGCATGTGAAAAATGATTTAGAATAGACCTTATATTAGGAGGTCATATCGATAAAATATATATGCTCTGTGCATAATTGTTAGCAGTGTTTATGGTCTATGGTTGAGTTTTTCCCCCTCATTATTTGGGGGGAGGTTTCTTTTCAAACTACCAGGTATGTATATTTGTGTATATGTGTATATACCTTTCATATCTGAAAAGACACACAGAGGGGCAGCAGTCGGACAGTCTCATCTTCACCCTTGCGTCCCCTTCCCACTGTCCTCCTTGAAGATGCTCCTGCAGCGCATGGCTGTACGGAAATAGCCTTGCCACTTGCAGTGTTTGGCGCAGCTGCCTCAGACGCCTGGGGCTCAGATGGGTCTTTACGGATTGATTGCTCGCTGAAATCCAAGCAGGCTTGAGGTCTGAATGAAAACAAATGCACGTGTTTGGTCTAGCGAATAATAAAAAATGAAACCAGAGAACAAACCAAACCAAAAAGGCCTGCAGGGAAGGGAAGGAAATCAAGGCTCTAGAAGACACTTAAATCCTTGGAGAAGATTTGGGTTGGAGCCAGCCACACACCACACTCCGCATATCCACTTCAAAGCAGCCAGTGTGTTGGCATTCCTCAGTGCAGAATGAGGGGCGAGACCCCTATTTTGGATGGACTGTATGGAAATGCATAAGAGGTCCTCTTTCCTTATCAGAAAACCCAGTGACCAGGCTCAGTTCCAATCCCAAATGCTAAGAGCAGGGAACTTGGGCAAAAGGACTTCCTGAGAAATGGGAGATTGAGTGGTGTTGACCTTGAGTTGGGAGGAATGTCTGGGGGCGGGGAGGGAGTAAGGGTCTTCTCCTTTCTCTGGGAAATGCCAAAACTGAATGGGGTGTGGTGTGTGTAACAAATAACCTGGAGTCTTGGCTGTGGCCTGGAGGTGTGAGACAACCCACAGTGCCTCCCCCCACACCACCACAGGCAAGCTGCTCCCAGCCTAGTAACCTTTTCTGCTAAAGTCCTCACTTGCAGAACAATGTACAGGCTTGTAACAGCCAGGGGCCTGAGACTAAACAGCCCCTCAAACACTTCTGGTGTGCAGCACCAGCAGCCTCCAAGGGTTTTGTTATCGTAATGAGATGCAAAGAATGTGATCTCGGTCTAACTGGTTTGCCTCTTCTCTTCTTGTTTAGAGATCTGAGCGAGAACCAGATCCAGGGCATCCCGAGGAAGGCGTTCCGCGGCATCACAGACGTGAAGAACCTGTAAGTGCTGTGTTTGTGGCTTTGGCGCAGATAGAGCTCATTGGACTCTCTGGCCAACATGGGAGTGAGGAACAAGAGGGCACATAAGCTGGCTTGGAAGGTGGCGAGCTTCACAAAGCCCTGTTTGTTCTTCCTGGTTTAGAACCTGAGTGCACCAAAACAGTGTGACTGTGCTGCCAGCTAGCTTTTTCCAGGGCCTTCTGTGGCATGAGAGCCTCGTACAGGTGTTGTATGCAATTAGGAAAATGGAAGGGAGGGAGGGAGAGAAAGAAGGAAAAGTCTCATTCATAGTATTCACCAAATTCAAGCACTGATGATGATGTTGGTGGTAGTGATGGTGGCGATGATGGTGATAAAGTCATTGTTATAAATGGGCTGGTCTCCAACCTCTTATGAAATAGCATTAGAACTTGTGTCCCAGGACCTTGGGGACATGAGTCCAAGGCCATTCCCACTGCACTCGACTTTCATTTGTCTGCTCTTCACATTTTATTTTAACATCACTATTGATTGACAAGATGTCAAGAAATCATAGACAGGTCCCTGTACCAGTTCCCTAGCAGTAACATTCTACGTCACCCTAGTCCCCTAGCAACACCAGGAAGTTGACTTCAGTGTAGGCTATGGACCTGAACCTTACAGATGTTAATTTCCTTTGCACAGAGCAAGTGTGATCAGCTCTGCACAGTTTTTACCATGGTCACACCCACACACTGTCACCATAGTTCAGAAGCAGACTTGTTCCAACACTCCGTATTTGAACTGGCCTAATAACTGTGATCCTTTCCTATGCGACGGCCACAGTTCCTGGGCCCCTGCCTTTAGAAGGTATGTGTTTTCTGAGTCTCCACCCACAAAGCTATTCCTCGTGTTCAGAATAGTTTTGGAGACAGACACAGAGATACCGCCTGAGTGGGCTGAGCAAGCCTGTCTGCCTACCAGCCTCCTTCATTAGCTTCAATTCCATTTCAAGCTGTCTTGTAAGAGACTAAAGGGGGAGGGGGGAAAATCTACAACTGTCACATTCTCCTGTAACAAATGGGGGGTTTTAGTTTGCTAACTTAGCGAGGAAGCTGGTGATGGCTTCCAGATGCAGGCCATCTGCCTCCCCCACCCCTTACCCTGGGGGCTGGGGCTCTATGAAACCTTTGGTGTTTAACATGCGGAGCACACAGAGGGCATGGACATCTTTGAAAGGTGAGGGACTGGAAGGTAGAGGTGACTTTGCGGGGCCTCTGGGACAAGGAGGCTGCCTGCTCCTTCCTCTGGGAACAGGAAAGAGGGAGGTGTCACAGGTGCAGCCAGAGCATGTGAAGGCCTCTGTAGACAGGTGTGGGCCTTACAGAAGACAGAGCTTCTGGGATGGAGATGGCAGGAAGCAGCAGAGCCCTGTTACCCAGGGATGGTACCTTCACCAGCTTTTCTAGCATGTTGTTTCTTGGATTCTAGAAACTTAGGACTGCCATGAATTCAGACGAACACATCGTCTTAATTAATATCCCAGAATGTCAGGACAAGCGAAAAACAGAGGTCCAGAGAGAGAGATTGGATGACTGCTAACCTGATGTCTACCAGCTTTCTGATGACTGAGCCCCAAGTTAACATTTTTCCATATACAGAATGATCTGTGTGGTCCCGTGGTGGTAATTTCACATGGATCAATTAGCAGACATGCCGTAGTCATGTATAAACAGGGCTGTGTGACTGTCGGCTGCATTTATCATCCCAGGAAAGTAATCCGGTCCCACAGTGGTTCCTAGTAGAGGAGTTGGGAGAACTTTAACTTCCCCTTGGAATATCTGTAACTGTGCAAAGGCCTCAGGAGTAAAAACTTCCAAATTCCCAAGTCAGCCCAGCAACGGCTGCCGGGCCTGTCTCTAGACAGAACATATGCAAATACAGAACCAGCGTTCTTTATCTGAAAAGGCTTGGGGCCAGAAGTGTTCAGAGTTTCAGGTTTTGTGGGTTGTGAAATGTTTATATAAGAGACATTGTAGACACAGGACACAAATCCAAACACAGAATTCATCTGTGTTTCATATGTATCCCGCATGCACTGTCTGAAGGCCATTTACATACAGTAGGTGGGTTTTTTTAAAAAAAAATAAAAAATGGTGCATAAAACCAGTTTTTTGGGTATGTAATTTTCATGTGTAGTGTCCCAAGTACACACAGAAAGGTTCTCTACCTGGCTAGAAGATTTGGGACCTGAACGCAGGTCTTCTCCTCTCATTGGGGTACATTCTTTACCTCCCTGCAGTCCTCGAAGGGGGACAGACTCAAGGAAGAGTTCTTAAAAAGAAAGAAAAGAAAACTAATGGCAGGTGGAGTCCTTCAGTCTCCTGTTCCGTGAGCAGTGTGCACATGGGGCGAAACCTCTAAGGGCCCAGAAATGTAATTCCTGTTCTCGTGGCTTACTGTGTGACGGGGGACAAGAAAGATGCTCACTGAAGAAGAGGATGCTAAGTAAAATGCTGATAACACAAAAACTTGCAAATGAGTGTCTGAGCCGAGTGAGGAGCTGGAGGAGGAGGAAAATAGCCTTAAGGCAACACAGCCTAGAGGTTAGGAGCATGGCGTGGCTGTCTGATAGAATTATATATGAATTCCATCTGTTTGGGTCCTGGATCTGTGACCTTTGGTAAATGCCTTGACACCGCTGAGCGTGGGTTTATGCTTCTGTTACATGATGCTAATAATTGGTCTTACTTCATAGGGATTTTGTGAAGGTTAATAAAATAATGCATATAAGCAGCTCTGTGCAGTACTTGGCACGAGATGGCGTTTCCAGCCTTCTGCCTGCTGCCGCCGCTGCATTCCTTTGTGGTTGTCATAGCGGCGCAGGCTGTATTTGCTTGCCTTCAGGTCCCAAGTCTTACAGCCAGGTAGAGTGCTCCTAATCGGAAACTTTCTGTCTAAGTGACGCTTAGAATTCACAGGGTAAACTAGGCAGGCAGGGCAAACAAAGTATAGGGCAAAATTGGATAAGGAAGTGTGTCCAGGGGCAGATACAGAGACATCTTCTGAGACTTTGTATCCTGAAAGGATATGGAGAGGAAACAATGGAAGAAGGAAATGTCAGGAGTAAGAGATGAAGTTCTCTCTGGTCCAAGGAGATAAGGGCTGGAGCTTGGGAGGGAAGTAGAGAGATGAGGAACCCAAAGGAGGAACCAGTAGGGACCACACCAATAGAACTTAGTGTTTGGTGCATCCTTAGAGGCTGGGGAAAGAAGTGTGATGAGGAGATCCAGGCTCAGACAATACAGTAACAGCCAGTTCTCGTAGTCATTCATCCAGGCATATGTCAGCAAGATAAAAGGTGAGCTCCTGATGAATGCCATTTTGGGGGCAAAGCAGCGGAGAGTCATGTGTGTGGGTCTGTGAACTCCATCTTCTCAGGGCTTCTGTTTCACAGAGACTGAATATTCAGAAGGCGGATCTTGGGGATCACGACTTGGGTTGTCACCATATGGGTGTGTATGGATATTCTGTCTTCCATGAACAGTGCTACCAGCACCTCACCTGTTCGCTAGAAAGTGGGAGAGTCTGATATCCTGTTTTGTCCTTTCTGATTGAGGGAATTTGGCAAAACCACACTACCTTTCTGGACTTTCTTGATTCCAGTATGAGGGAGGTAGATCAAAGGATCCTATAATACCAAGAGAAATGCCACGTGGGTAATCAGAGGTCCAGGACAGGAGCTGACAACGCACCAAGGGTTGCCATCTGGGCAGAGGTGGTAATGAAGTAGAGCATTTAATTATGCATCTGAGGGCGGAGGGTGTACCTCAGTGGCAGAGTACATGATTCGCATGTGCAAGGCCTAGGCTCCATTCCCATCACCACTCTGAGGAGGAGGAAGGGAAGGGAGCATGGGCCCATAGCGATAGGAAATACTCTTCAGAAGTGAAATTTGCCGAAGACCCATTAAAGAAGCTCTTCTACTACATCCAGATCACCTACATGGAGCTTGTTGACCTTGTGAATCATGACTAGCCAAGTTTCAGGCTCATTGACTAGCAGCCTTGGCTTCAGTCTGTGTAAGAGCAAGCTCTAAACCCTCCGCACCAAGCTGCGTGGCTTAGGAAACACACTGCTGTTGATCTATTATCTTGTGTAACATGACCCGAAGACGAACCTCCTGGAGTGTGGTGCAAATGATATGGGAAATGACAACTGACTGAACCTGTCTGTGACACTATATGCTGCATTATGAGAAGATTTTAAAAAGTCAAAGACTGGCTGGGTTTTTTTTTTTNAAAAAAGAAAGTTCTGTAATGTTGAGATGAATTCACTTTGCTGACCCTCGTGTGCCTTTCAAAATTGAAAAAAAAACTTGTGACAACCCCATTTTCCAGATGATAAAACTAACTTCCCGCCAGTGTGTGTGTGATTCAGTAACAGCTGGCAGACAAAATTAAGGCTGAGAGTTTGCAGCCAGACTACACAGTTAGTACTCTGGCTAGCTATCCTTGAACTCCACACAGACTCTTGGATTTATCCTTGTTCCTCCCCTTGCAGACATCGCAGCAACGGAAAGAATGCAGAGTCGCCAAATAAGCTACTCCGGAGGGCACCCGGGCAAAGAGGAAAGCATGCGACTTCCTTGGGTCTCAGAACAAAGGCGGCAGTGTCTGAACCCTATGGGACTGGGGAGCAACCGGCATGTCACTCATGCTGAGGGACTTGGTACCCTGCCCCTCCCCCACCAGCAGAGGGAAGCCCCTAACCTGGTCCTCTAGAGAAGGCAGTCATTAGTCAGGGACTCCACCCCATGCAGCCACTGCATTCTGGTTGTACGGGTCTAGTCCCATTTTCTACAGGGTGTCTGGAAGGATAGGAGCTGCTAAACTGGGGATTGGGGGGGACCAGACAATTGCTCAAACAAACTGATCTAGAGGAAAGCCCGAGGAGAAAGCCACCTGCGTGCTGTCATTCACGGGGCCAGTATTAAATACCTACTACCCGCAAGCACTGTGCCGGGTTCTAAATAAAGATGCACCAAGAAAGCAAGAGAAATCAGGAAGTCACAGAGCCAAGGTAGACAGAGACGGACTAGGGACTGAGATGACAAGCCACTATCCAGTGGTGAGAAGACCCGGCCCCCTACAAACTGTCTTAAAAAGAAGCGTCCCCTGGCCCCATCTTTCTCAGCAGTCATGTTTTCCTCTGTTTTTCAGTTTCTATTCGCGAGGACTCTGTAGGACACGCATTCCAGAAGGGAAAATCAATAGCCCTGTCTCTGCCAGCTAGCAGAATTTGGAATTGACGGCTTGAAAACAAAGCCAAGCAGGCAGTCTTTGTGTTCTCTAGTTAGACCGTGCTACAGCACAGCCTCCACCAGAGATTAATGAGAGCTGTCTCTGCCCCACAAGAGGGTGAGGGAGGAGCAGGGAGGGACACTAGCCCCCATTCCTTGCTGGCATCCGTGTTGGCAGATCGTTCTGTCACTGTACCTGGGCCAGCACCTATACTCCTGATCACCCCCAACCCAAAGCTCTACGTGATCTATGTCCCTCGACTCACCTCACACAGCCCTTCCTGGCCATTTCCAACCCTTGGTCACTACGGTAGCATCCTTGCCTCTGGACCAATTGCACAGGATGCTGTGTTCTGGGACTCTTACACATCCAATCCTGATCCTTCTGGTCCAGCCCAAAGCTGCCTTCGCCAGACCCATCTGAGGCAGCTCCCCACCCTACTGCCCTCCATATCTATCCCATTACCCAGCATGTTTCTTCAGAGCACCTATCAACCCCTGAAATTACCTTGCTCATTTGTCAACTTGTTTCTGCACGCCTCACAGAACCAGCCTGTATAGACACATTCTGCCTGTCTCCATCACCAAGATGTTCACAGTGGCCGGGTGGTTCATGGCAGAGGGTAAAGTTGATCGAAACCATCAAAGGCACAAATAGGTTTATTGTCCTACTAGTAGTACCGGTGGATAGATATTACCTCCCAGAGCCCATGCACAAGTGTTTCAGTGGTGAATACAAAACTAATGTTTACAAGTGGAATAAGACCATCCTTGTTCTTAAAAGAGTTCACAGCTTAACATGAGGATGGACTTAGGGACTAGCATGTGTAGGACACGGCCAAGGGCTCTGTCACAGTTAGCTTCAGTTGTCCACTCGACACATCTATGCCAAGGGAAACCTCAACCGAGGAATTGTCTTGAGTTGGCCTGTAGGCATGTCTGTGGGGCATTTGCTATAGGAGGGTCCAGCCCACTATGGGTGGCGCCATCCCTAGCCAGCTCTGCCCTGGCTGTATAGGAGATAGCCGTTTGTTAGCCTGGAAACGTGATAGTGAACAGCTTTTCCTCTTCCTTAATCCCTGCTTTGGCTTCTCTCAGTGATGTACTCTGTAAGTCAGATACACCCTTCCCTTCTCAAGCTGGCTTTGGTCAGTTTTGTTGTTGTTGTTGTTGTTGTTGTTGCTGTTGTGTTTTTAGCACAGCAACACAAACTCTGACAGGTTTCACTGGACGTAAGGGAAAGGATGTGGAGAGGCAGGAAAGCAGTCGGATTCTGTCTCCACTCCAGAAGTGGCATGTATTCGCCTTTGAAGGATGAGTCGGCGTTCACTCAAGACCAGGGTAGTCCCAACAGAAGGAACAAGTTGTGAAAAGTCACCGGGCAGGGTGTGGAAGAATCAATGCTTGTCAGAGATGTGCTCCTGGAGCACACCCAGCAAGAAAGGAAATAAGGAGATAAGGTTAGAGCAGGGAGCTGGGGGAGGGACTTGAACACCGGAAGCCAAACTGATGAGGGTTTTAAGAGAAGGAGCTTTTGTGAGATTGTCACAGAAGAAGACTGGCTCCAGAGTCAGTGAGGAGGGCAGATTTTTCCAGAAGGAAGCAAAGCTGGAGTGGCCAGTACAGAGATTTAGACAGTGATCCAGAAGTCGTGGGCACCTGGTGGGGAAAGCGGACGTGGGGGCTCCCGGGGTTGACTTCAGTGTCTAACCAGCCTATCAAGTGGAAGCAGAGGTGGACTTTGTGCGTCACCTCCACAGATGCTGACCTGTGGGAACAATGCCTGTCCCTCCAAGGGGAGGGCGCTTTGTCTGAAGAGGGATTTGAGATTTACTGTGAAGGACAAGGCAGTACTTCCCAAAGACCCAAAGAATGGATCATCAGCTTTTGCTGCTGTGTGTTCCCTGGCGATTGTGCTGGTTTCAGATCTGCTGCAGGAGCCCACCTGCCTGCCCTCCCTCCCTC
>LOJH01014321.1:0-10296 GCA_001685095.1 Ellobius talpinus | reverse complement strand
ACCATCTATAATGAGATCTGGTGCCCTCTTCTGGCCTGCAGGCATACATACAGGATACTAAAAATACTGTATACATAATAAATAAATAAATCTTTAAAAAATAAAAAAACATGATGTTTGCAGCAAATTCTTCACAGAGCAGCCAGGATTCCTTTACACATTACAGCAAGGCAATGCATTTAATCACAAGTGAAAGGGCCCCGGTTAGTCCTGGTTTTTGTTTTTGTTTTGTTCTTTCATGGGCTTTGCCGATCTAATTCTGACTCCCGAGGCCCTTGTATCCACTGTTGCTTCCTTTCTTTGGGTTGACTGCCATTGGAACAAGACGTGACGAAGACCATGGACCACTCTGCAAACTAAACCAGTTGTTCCCTAGCTGTGACTCGCAACCTCCAAAAGACCATTGGAAAACATAGATGCTTACATCAGGATTCATAACAGTAGCCAAATTACATCTGTGAAGTCACAACAAAAATAATTGCATGGTTGGGGGTCATCACGTCATGAGGAACTGTTTTGAAGGGTCACAGCATTAGGAAGGTTGACAGCCACTGCTCTAAAAGGAATGAAGGCGGATGAAATCTAGCCTGAATATACATATTTGCGTGCAGTTGGACCACCACAAAGGAGGGATCTTCTTCAGATTCTCACAGAGATGCTTATGTGGCTTACCAGTGATTGCCTTCAGTCTCTTCTTCAACGCGTCTGAAAGATGGGCATGCCATATTAAATTGAGAAGGCTTTCAGTGGGGCAGCTCACTACACAAATCACAGTCTCCATGTTGTCGCAACTCAGCCTACTTTCTAATAACCATCACCTCTTGGAACCAAATTGCGAGCATCTGACAGCCCTTTCAATGTCTGGCAATAATTAACACAGCTCCCAGGGGCTCCCCCAAAAGATCATCCTTCTCAAACATACTTCAGATTTCTTCAAGAATTTATTCGGTGGCATGCCTTCCTATTTATGTCAAAGTCAGACACAGCTCTGCCAGTAACTGACCCTCAGCATGAAGGTTGACGCAGAATAGCTTTCTCTAAGTCTGCGCATTCTAGGTCCTGTTCTATCAGTGAAAGTTGGATTTGTTTCCAGCAAGCCATTTATTCAGGATTTTGTCAGTTTAACTTAACATCCAAAGTTGAATTAATCAGCTTTCTTGATTCTGAACATTCTTTTTAGAGAGACCTGTAGGCCCATATTTCTACATTGAGTGGTGACCAGACTTCAAGGCCATAGTTTGCACCTGCCACACAGAAGGTGGTCACCTTCCTAAAAAAGGGTCAGGATATGATAATGTTCTGCTCCCTTCTTTGTAATTTGGAGGATGCCTGAAAAAAGATGCTAATTCGTCCTATCTGACAGAGCTGCATACAGAAGATAGAAAGATGTGACAGAGCAGGCGTAGTTAGATGTGTGGATGTGACCACAGACATTCACCTGGTTACCTAGGAAACAGAATACTAATGAATTTCCCCCTCAGTTTATGTGTTGGTATATAAGGCTGTTTGGAGAATAAATGCAGAGGAATTTTCAGAATGTGAACGCAGGATTTCATGAGGGATCACTGAGAATCTCCCTCCTGATAAAGCCATGTGAGTTGTGTCTTTATTCCCATGCCTCTCCTCTGGTCCAGAGAAATAATTTATGGTCTGGGCTGGCACTGGACCATGACAGAGACCAAAGGCCAACATCCAAAATTTCATTTTATACTTAACCAAATTAAGAAGAGTCATCATGGTTTGGAACCACATCTACAATTCAGTCATTCCGAGACCTTCATAGCTTAAGGGTGCTAATGAATTTCTTTCAGCGAAGTGGTTCTCTGTGTCATGCACGTACCTATAAGAACACAGATACCTGTGAGTCCCCTGTGCTCTGAATCTCTAAGGAGACTTATTCTTTCATCCAGATCTTCTTGTCACAGCCCACTGCTTTGAACCACCTGAGGGAGGCTGGCCACTGGATCTCAGGGTATCAAATGCTTTCCACCAAGCCCTGTGAAGCATTTTGGCTCCTGGACCTTAAGGCTATAATAGTTTGGTCCACACTGTCACACATCTAACGAAATAGCCCTTTCAGACTCCACCAGACCCTGTCTATACTGGAGAGCATTACAACTGGGCTCACATCTTCATATAGATGTTCGGGAAGCATCTCGATGTTTCCAAAGTTTGTTTATATAAACAATACATTTTCAGCCTCTCGCATTCAAATCATAATGCTATTTTCCTCCTACAGTGAGAATATTTAAAACATCTTAGAGAAAAAGAAATAAAGCACCATAAAGAGAAGCAACCCTTATAATAATGGTCTGGGAAGGTGAAATAAATATAATTGACATTTGATCTTCAGTGAAACAACCTTAAAAGATGAAATCCAACTATGAGAGTTGAACTGTATAAAATTGACCTCTCTAAACTCAGGGTTCATACCAAAAACTACCAAGCTAACTGTAAATCTGATTCTTCTTGCTTTACAGACATCAAGGATGGAAGGAGATGAAGTTATTTAAGCAAGTCTCATGCTACAGTTTGGAGTCTCCTGTTCCCAGTGGCATCTTGCTTCCCAATGTGACACTCAAACTAACTTCAAAGAGACCTCTGCAAGCTCAACCATGATGACTGTAGAGGGTTTCAAATGCAGAAAACTGTGAAAATAAACTTAAGAATATCTCCAGAGTTACTTCTCTAAACAGCATCCATCAGAAGAAAAAATAAATGCATAAACTAACAACTAAGAGACTCTACCCGTGCTGATATGACTGTTCTCAATATCAGAGTTTGTTTACAAATTTTCACTAGAAATTCTCAGGATCTTATTTCTTTAAGAATGACTGTTGGTTGGGCCTGCGTTTAAGAGTTAGGTCATAGAGAGGACTGAATCTTGCAAGAAGTACATACGAAGGGTGTGTTCCTCTTTTGCTGGCCTAAGGATTGGTTATATGGAAACCCATCTGCTGTTTTGAACATGCAATATTCCTCCACAAGGTCATGTGTCGGGACCTTGTTTGTTGGCCGATGGCCTTCGGGGCAGGAACTGGATCCTGAAGACTGAACTGATAGATTCATCCCTTGACAGAGTTATAATATAATGGCATTATTAGGAGGTGATAAGAGAAGGTGATGGGGCCTGGCTTGAAGAAGTAGTCACTGAGGTCTGAGCTTTGGAGCGGTGTTTTATGTTAGCCCTATTGCACAGCCTCTTGGCCACTTGTCCACTATGAGGTGTGCAGCCTCCAGCACATGTTCCCGCTCCCATACTGTTCAGCCTCTCCACTGGCTCAGAAACAAAGGCGCTGACCGCCCTGGACTAACACCTCGTAAACCATAAGCTTAATGAAACCTCTCTTTTAAGATGTTTATGTCAAATATTCTACCACTACAAGGAAGAATCTTAGAAGCCACCGGCTGCATATGGGTACCAGTCCAACTCTAGGCCTACCTACAGAGAGGGGTGTGGACAGAAGCTAACATGGCCCGAACTTCAGTCAACACAGAGACAATAGTGACGGCCTGTGGTAGATGCTCTAGGGAAGGGAGTACAAAATATTTGGGAAGAGGAGAAAAAGGGGTGTTGACCTCAGTTAGTCTTTAAAAGAGTCATTCATAAGAAGGAATGTTTAAAAATTCAGATGAAGCCATACCACAAGGAATGCCTTAGAAGTCTGTGGATTTTTTGTTTGTTTTCTTTTGTTGTTTGTTTTTCTCTTTTGATCCAGGAAATAACCGAGTTAACACTTAGGTTACAAGGTGGAAGTAACGAACAAATAAGGCTACAATGGATGAATCCAAACAGTATGTTGCGCAGTTCTGTGTGTGAACCTTGTATTAAAAGCTTCACATCCTTGTAAATACCTGTCATACCTATAGCACCATGTCATGAGTCTTGAGTTCCTTGTGTGTACTGGAGATTTTATATATACATATAATTACATACATAGCTACCTTGCGTCCTTTCTAGACACGTTTTCATTGCTGTTCTACAGCGTATCAGGTTTGTCAAGACTTGTTCGTTCTCCTGGACTGGTACTCACTAATGAAGACTGTGACTATTAACTAAACATGATCCACAATGTGAGCGTAGCCGTTTCAGCCACCCTATTTTCTCACTGTCAAAAGATGATTACCTATGGACCTTTTTGCAGCTTTATTATTAGTCAGAGGGATAGGGAGGTATTTCGGACAGGTAATTTCTTCTTTTATGCTTTCAAACAAACATCTAGTTTTGAACTACAGATGAGATACGTGGTCACGTTTGATATTTTGCTTTGCTGACTAGATGTCAGTCTGAACTGTGGCTCACAGACTGGATGGAGCTCCATGGCTTGCTTCTTCTTCTCAGGAAAGCCTGTCAAACCCCCTTCCTGACACCACCAGCTATACAACATTATTTGAAATTGTCTTTTATTAGGAGATTAAGGAACTAAGTCAATACCAGAGGGGCTGAAAGCTAGGACCCCAGCAGGAGGGTCTCAAGCCCTCGGGACAGGGACTTTAATCTCTCCTGGTTCAGTGTGTCTTAAAAGGTTATCAAACAAACCTTTTAGTCAGGAAAGGAAAAGATCAGGCAATTAGCAAGCATGATCAGCCCATTAGCGCTGGTCTTGTGATGGTGGTAGAAGATGATTTAACTCCCAGAAGCTCCTAAAGTTTATTTTGACCTGTTAATGAGCTTGCTTTTAAGGTTTGACGTGAAGACACTTCAATAAACTCCCTATTTCCCCCTTTAAAGAGCCTGTGTTATCAGAAATTAAGATGTGGCAACCAATGACCACATTTCCTATACTTCATTTCCTAAAGTTATATAATTAAAATGATGGAGTTTATCACCCTAGAAGCTGATGTCACTGTAGGGTTAGGTCTTGTGATGCTTGGACAGGCAACGAGTAGCAAGCGGGATAGATGTGGGTGTGTAGTGTCTTTCAGCAATATGCAGCAAAATCTTGTTGATTTCATAGCCAAACAATTCTGTCTTGATTGCTCTTGTTTTAATTTTGGCAACCACTTCCTAGCTACGAGACTGCGGATAAATGGGTTATTGTACTATACAAGGAAGAAAACCATCTCATGGGGTCACTTTGAAGTCAAGAGAATGTACTATGCAAAGACTGCATGTAAAGAAGTCTCTTGATGAGTGTGAGATCTTATACATCACAGAGATTTCTCTTCTACTAAAATCCCCTGGTGTCCTGACTCATTTTTATGGTAACTTGACACACGCTAGAGTCATCTGAAAGGATGAAAAATTGGAGAAAAATGCTTCCATAGGATCAGACTATAGACAAACTTGTAGGGCATTTTCTCAATTAGTGATTGATGGGGCAGGGCCCAGCCCATGGTGGGTGGTGCCACCCCTGGGCAGGTAGTCCTGGGTTCTGTAAGAAAGCAGGTTGAGCAAGTTATGAGGAGCAAGCCAGTAATCAACACCCCTTACGCTCTCTGCATCAGTGCCTGTCTCCAGGTTCTGGTCCTGTTTGAGCTCCTGTCTGACTTCCTCTGATCATGAACAGAGATGCCAAATAAACCCTTTCCTCCCTAACTTGCTTTTTGATCCTGGAGTTTCAACACAGCAATACTAACCCTAACTAGTGCATCTATCTGGTGAGATCGTGCTAATCTGTTCAGTTTAAGTCCTGGGCTGTGGGAGAGGTTCAGCATCACTGTGAGCTTTGGTGATGAGGTGTGGAAGAGAAAATGTGCTAGGTAGCAACATTGCCCGTGATGGTGCGCCGTGAAAATTACACCCTGATGAGTAGCCCTACTACATCACCCTGTGGGAACCTCCCTCTGTGGTGGCCACCTCTCTACATCAAAGGCAAGCATTACAAGTTAAAGGACTATGTAGAGACAGCAAGGAAGGAGAAGTGGACTCAACCAGTTAAATTATTAGTTGGAGCAAATTAAATGAAAGGCCCACAAAAGTAAGAGCCAAACACATCAACTCTTAGGGCTTCCAAGTTGCTATGATTGTTTACAGGGTAGAATCAATCCAACAGACAGGGTAGAATCAATACAGCATCTACATAGTTTTCTATGTTTGAGTTCATTGCTTTTTTTTTTAATGTATCTTGCTCACGGACTATTTTTTAGAGCTTTTATTCTCTCCTGTGACAGTTTTTACTAGAACAAGAAACCCCATCTGCCATAAAAAAGGGCAATGAGTTTATTTTTCATTTGAGTCTCCATGTTCAAAGCCGTGAAAACTATCAGCACAGTTGTATGTTTTCATTTTATACACTTAACAGGTGAAGGTTAGGTGCTTGACAAATGGGTTCGCCCGGACTTTCTCAAGATGAATTTGGAAAATATACTTCATTGTAAATGTTTCATCTCCTCTATTTTATTTCTTGTAATTAACATTAAAATGAGCCATAGACACATACACCATCAGTACCTTGGAGTGTACAAACACAGCTAGATTACTCTGGAAAAAAACATACACGGAAGAGACGGTTTCCTGAACGGTGCACCTAGATTGGAAACAAGGGATCTCGGTGGACAAACCACAGCTCCAGAGCATCTGAACATTAGGATCATTTTAGGGGAAGACGCAGAGGATACTGGGAGGCTGAGAATAGTTTACTGGTAAAGGAAGCACACGCAGCCTTGCAAACAAGGAGCCTCAGAGCTCAGCCTCCGGGATTAGTCTGTGAAGATGACTTGCTGAGCTACCCCACCCCAGACACCTGGAGGAGGTAGAAATGAGGTGCGCGCGCGCACCCCCCCCACACACACCAAGCCATCTAGAGCTCTGTCCATCAATGAGCAACATTAACTGTTGGTATTTTGAGGTTCAAGAGCCCTGATTGTATTAATCCACAACAGTATGCCCCGAGGGTGTGTGAAGGAAGTCACACACTAACAGAAATCCTGCCCGTTTCCTGAGTTTTATAAGAGTAAACAGTGAAGAGATTAACCTGAGTCTCAGGAGAAACTTTGAACTTTTAAACAGTGTTGGGACTGTGAAACACTATGGGAACTTTTGAATTTAGAATTAATCCACTTTGCATTGTGAGATGGCCTTTATTCCACCAGACACAAGGTTAGGACATTATTTTTTGAATGACAGATTTCTTCCGTAGGCTCTCATGTTTCAGCATTTGGCCCCCAGGGGTGGCGCTGTTTTGGAAGGGTGTGGAACCTTCACAGGGTGGAGTTTCACTGCAGGAGGGGGCTGTGGGCAGGCTTGAGACTTTGTAGCCCATTGCTTCTTGTCCTCTCTCTAGTTTCTGACTGCTGAAACACTGTGACCAGCTGGCTCGTGGTCCTGTCGCCACACTTAACCCTCCATGATTGACTATGTCCCTCCTTAAAGTGTAAAGCAAAATAAACCCGTTCAAATTTTATGTCACATTTTAGGTCAGATTTTAGGTCACGGCAATGAGAAAAGCAATTCAGTCCTTTTCTCAATTCTTTTTCTGCAAATCCTCCTTGTAGGACCGCGTGTTTTTATGATTGATAGCGTTTAGATGTCTCTGAGACTGTACTTCATTCTTTTTTCTTTCTATTCCCTAAACTACACATTTCCTGTAGACTTCTCTTTCTTCCTGTAGACTTATTGGCCTTCTCACGCATGCTCTTAAGCCCCATCTTGGAGAACTTTTCACTTTAACTTCTCAGTTTTAGAACTTGTATTTGTTTTGATGATACTGTCTATACTATATCTTGTCATTGATCTTGTTGAGAGACAATGTTCTCACATTTTCCTTTAGTTCTTTGTATGTGGTTCCCTTTAAAATTTTGGGCATATTTATAACTTCCTACCCAAATTCCAACTGTTCTCTTGAGTGGAACAGTTTCTATCAAAAGCCACTTTGTCTAGATCTGTGCTAATATTTTCTTGTTTCTTTGTATGCTTTATGGTTTCTGATTAAAAACTAAAATATTAAATAGTGTGGAAACTTTGAAAACAATAGCATCTCTTTTATCCTATGTCAAGATGTTGTTTTTTTCTATCTGTTGCTATTATTCTTGGTGCTATTTGTTGTCAAGTGACTCCCCTAAACTAATTCTGAAAAGTGTCTCCATTGTGCAGCAGCTAGAATTTCTTCTGTTAGTTTAATAGCCAGCTGATAATTAGATAGATTTTTTTTGTTGTTGGGGACCACATTTTTCAAAGTCTGAAAGTCATATTCTGAGGTGTACTCAAAGGCATTGGTCCCATCACAGTTCACAGTACAGACATTTAGTGACATTCTCAAAAGCCATTTCTGCTTCCTTGAAGCATACTTTGGCGTGATAATGTCCAACTGGGTGAGTCACCTGGGCCTTGTAGAGTTTGTGGTCTCCTCCTCCAGGCCCAAATCATAACCATAATCTGACTGGGTGCTAACGACTATCCCCTGTGGGCCAGTGACATTTTGGTTATAAAGGGCAATATGATTACAGTCTGTAATCACAGTATACTCGGGGGTAATCAAAACCCTCACTCATCCCTTTAAGTTTTTTTAGGGCTAATACGTCTCCCGCAAGCTTTTTCTTGGTTGTGCCATCAATGCTGGACATCAATGCTGGACAAGAACAAAGGAGGGTTACCCAGATATCTGATGTCTTTTATAAAGACCTTTGGAGGAACTATCAAGGTTATCATGAAGCTTTGAGTCATCAGAGTCACATCCTGGAAGACAACTTCCCTGTAAAATTGACAGAATCTGGGCCGTGGAGTCTGGAGGCCCAAAAGAGAGAGTTATGGAAATAATCAATTAATTAAGATGGATTAAAACAATTGTTAGAAGGAGTCATTTGTTTGCAAAACTAGGTGCTACAAAGAATCTCAGCTACTGCCCTAAACATTGAAACACTGGTCTTACTGCTCTGACCTGTGAAATGGAGCTCAAGAAGTTGTGTGGTAAACAATCTTTATTTTTTGTTCAAAGGAAAGAGTAGCAGAGCTATATTCCAATATTAAAACTGAAGGAAACCCTAAATTGTCTCAGGCTCTTTAAGACATATGTATTCCCACCTCAGCTGACCTGACTGTCTGGGTTCTTAGAGAAGGCCAAGATCAAGACGTTGCCAAGGCTGTATGCTTTCCTGAATGTTAGGTCTCAGGCAGCCCAAATATCCAGAAATGAGCTCAACCTGCACTACAGGAAAATTTCAGGCTATTAGAGAAAAGCCAGCCGTCCTAAGGAATTTGTGCAGCCAGTTCCCCCCTGCCAAAAGGAGTTGTTCCCTTTACTTCTGGAAGAAGGCCACATGACCTTCTTGGGAACCCATCAACATATCAAAGGCCATGCTGGCCTCCAGCTCCCTCAGTGTCACAAGTACCTGTTCCACATTTTGATGTCCATGCCAGCTCCTGGTCCTTTAGTTAACATTTTAAATCTTTTCCTTCTCCTTCTGTTTTCTCTCTGGCCTCCTTTTCTGTCCCAACCTGGCTGAAAACATTGCTCTTCATGGCTCATCTAGAGAGCCCAGCATAACCTCCTCACTTTAACGTATCCTCTATTCCATCTGCAAAGCCTCTTCACCCTTGCAATCCACCATCAAGGTATGATGACAAGGGGTAAGGTGCCAAAGAGGACAAATTCTGCCTGGCACACTTGGGGTGACTCCACTGTGGAAAATGAAGCACGTTGGCAAGTTCAACTGTCTGACATCATTCATGCCCTCACGATGAAACACTTCATTTAGGGACCCATGTTGTTTTAGCCCCCTTGACACTGACAAGCATGTCAACAGACAGCAAGGCTGTCTCAGCATTTCCTCTTTAATGAAATTCAAAGCTTCCTTTTCTCTCCTCAATTCAATTATTTGCCACTGGAAAGGAAGCAGCTTCCAATTAGATTTTTTTTGAGAAATTGTTTTTCCACATTTTAATAGCAGCCCTGCAAAATACATAAATTTGTTCACACCAGGCTCACACTGCTTTGAAATTCTTTTGTTTATGGTGAGAAATTGGCCATTTTCTTCTATCTTCAAATGCATGACTTGGCATGCGGTAGTGGCTCATTTTGTTGCTATTTGAGTAGCGAAAGACCATCTCATTTACTTTGGAATTTCTTCTTTAGTTGCTGCTCTGGGTTGTGGCTAGTTTTTCAACAGAAATATTTCACCATTTCTATCTATCAAATTGTAGTCTTCTTTTTGTTTATGTAGGCTTTGGTGCTTGGGGAATTACTTTTTAATGTACATGTGGTGTGGTTGCACGTGTGTGTGAGCGTTCACATGGATGAATATGTGGGGAGTGCATGTACATGTGTGTGCATGTATGAGAATGCCAGAGGTTGGGAACTGGCCCTTTCCAGCGGTGGCTCACACCTTTAATACCAGTGCTCAGGAGGCAGAGGCAGG
>LOJH01014320.1:8798-24200 GCA_001685095.1 Ellobius talpinus | reverse complement strand
AAGCCCTGCCTTAAGCAGAAGAGAGACACTGTCATGTGTCTTTACTTCCTGACCTCTTCCATTTCATGTTTTTTCCCTCTCTTTCTTAATAAATTTCTTTTAAGGATGTCATTGTACCATAGAAATATCACTGTCCTAGAACCAGAGTATTCAGTTTGACTATCAGAAAAAAAGTGTGCTGAAGAAACCAATCATGTCCCCTATACTTCTTTCTTCATAGGAAAATGGGACCATCTTAGATTTGTTGAAAAAAAAAACATTTAAAGGAAGCAAGTAAGCATGTGTCACATTGGGAATTTTCTGTGAATTCCAGTGATTGGCAGACCATGGTCAAAGCAGAACAGACCCTTCTATTATATCAAAGGTTACATTTTGTGATTCTTAAAATAACAAAAATTCAATGTTTTTATTTGCTGCCATGTTTCTGAGAATGCAAGTAGAGAAGAAACTGACCTATCATGTTGGAAAAATGCATCTTCACCTGGCACACCTGGAAGTTGTAAAAATTTCAGCTCAGATAAGATCCATAGTAATGGCATGAAAAGGCTTCATGCTGAATTGCTAAAGGGGGATCAGACTGCATCTCTGTCCTGGAGCAACCTAAGCTTGCACAGGGGTTGAAAGAAAGTGCACAAAGAAGGACTTAATGACCAAGATGCTGAAAACAATCAAAGAGTAGGAAATCATACTTGGAGCAGGACATATTTTAGGGTCAACATAGTCTCAGGATTGTGAAGGCTACACTTGGTTTTGACAAAATTTAAGGAATGTCATGGTTGTGTTTTCAAAACTGTCACAGGGTACTTGTCTAAAGGTACATACACACACTCACCTTTTGTCAGGTAACTTACAATGCGCAGTTTAGAGTATTTCCACAAGATTAATTCCTAAACTAATTGTTCCTGAGACAGGAACCTTCTGCTAACAAAGGACACCTTCCATTATTATGACAACAGTGTATCTCTCAAATAGAAGAAACTGCTGTTTCTGAGTGGTCAGATAGGATGAGGACTCTATAACTTGGACTTTAGTACCTTTTATCTTCTTTGGAACCATTTTTTTGCAACAAGCTTCCTCTTCTCTTTTACATATGTCAACAGATTTCATCAACAATTCTTATTTTTTAAAAACTCTGTTGAACTGATGATTACACTTCCAGGCACGATTTCGCTCTGGCTGAGTGGGTCTGACATTCAGCTAGAGAACTGTTGGTTACTGCCAAGGTCTGTGTGCCACTACTACTCCCTTAGCATTGTCATTCCATGCTGGTCATTAGTGTGGTTTATAGGTATGGCTGGGTGGGACTTCTGCTTGCTTTGCTCCTCAGGAAGCTTGCATGGAGCCTTCTGGTATCATGAAAAATAGTCCTTGGGGAGGAGGTATGTTAGCTCAGTTCCAACTCAGGATCCTCTGGGCCCTGTGTCTAAAGTGAATGCTGTCTTCAGCAATAGGGACCTACCCTCTGCCTCTGGGGGATAATCAGAGGCAGCAAAAATAGGCTATGTCTTCTTGAAGTCTCTTAGGTAGCCCTGGCTAACAACTCAAAAGAGGTTTCTAATGCCAGGTATTGTGGTTTTTGTTATATGATCTTTCGCTATTAGAAGGAGCACTGACAGCCCAGATTGGAAATTTTCATTTAAACTATATAGATTTATTTGTACAATTCTGTGTGCATCTACTATTACTTTTTTCTGAATAATTTTTCATTTGTTCTCATGCTGAATAACATTCTCTTGTATGGATGTGCCACAGTCTGTCTACTCACCTACTGAAAGACACTTTGATTGCTCTAAGTTCTTGCCATTACAAATGAAGCTGCTATACATATCCATGTGCAGGGGTTTGTATAAATATGCACTTTCAACTTGTCTAAACATTAAAGAATGCAATTATTGGTTTATATGGTATAGGTTTAGTTTGGCAACAAACTGTTTTCCTCCAAAATTCCTTTTCTTTGTGGCACTTATGCCATGGGTTTCTAGATTGTCTTAGTTAGGGCTTCATTGTTGTGAAGAGACATGGTGATCTTGAAACTTTTCTAAAGGAAAACATTTAATTGGGTTAGTTTTTACTTCAGAGACTCAGGCTGTTATGGTCATGGCAGGAAGCATGGTGGCGTGCAGGCAGGCGGACATGGTGCTAGAGAAGTAGCTGAGAGCTCTACACCTGGATTGGCAGGCAGCAGGAAAAGACAGAGGTGTCTGAAATCTCAAAGCCCACCCCCTGTGACGCACTTCCTCCAACCATGCCACACTTGCTTCAACAAGGTCACACCTCCAATAATGCCACTTCCTATGATGCTATAGGGGCCGGTTTCATTCAAACCACCACATAAGGTGATGTGGGACTCCCCTATGGAGGTACATTCAGTTAGTAGGAGAGTGTTGCACGCTGTTCAGTTATTACCTACCCAAAGCATTTATTGAAGAATTTTCCATGTAGCATGCTTTATGATAAATATTAAAGATTGTAATACAGTTCATCTCCTCAGAACTTATCTAGACAAATGTAGAGATTCATGTAAAAATGTACAATTCCCATGTTACCAAAAATCTGCTGTAGTAAAGGAACTTAGAAGGCGGATGAGAAATCAGCAGAATGTAACAAATCTTGGACTGCAGGAATGCAGAGGCTGGAATTTGATCTGGATGTTACAAAGTGGCTAGATGAGGGAATAGGATTATGGCAGATAGAAGAAACAAAGATTGAAAGCAAGGATGACTTCTCAGAGCACCACAGGACTCCTTGTTCCAACCTGTGGAACAATCCCAAGGCCATGGTACATGGAGAGGGATTTCAGGCAGTACACCGCGCTTACCGTTCTCGGAGATACTCTGGCCACAGTTGGACTTTCTTATAATAATAATCCCATTTTTTAAATAAGTAATAAATAAGTAATAAATATTAAATAAATATTAAATATTAAATATTATATAAAAATATAAATATTAAAAATTAAATAAGTAATAAATCCCATTTTTTTAAATAAGTAAGATTGACATTTTTCCCTGTAAAGTCTCTCCTATCATTTGATTTATGAAGACCGTGATTTCTACAAGGGAAAAACCGTCCAGTTACGGAGGTGAGAGAGTTCTTTTGCCCACGCTGAACAGACATCATTAAAAGGCACAGTGTAGCTCCTGTAGAGTTAGCTTTGAGCTTTACAATCAGCCAGGAGCGGTACAACACTGATTCTCCCATAGCCATTTAGCACACACTCTGTAAAAGTTTACCTTGCATATATATGCTTAATTATAGACTTTGCCTATTATACATTTATATATACACACCATACATAGGATTATAGTTGCACATTAATGTATATCTTACTTCATGAATAATTTAAGGAAGTTGAAGCTGTTTACCTTAAGTGCTAATTTGAGAGTCACATTCCCAAGTAGGAAGATGCTGTCCTGTGTGGGGGAGCCCATGACAATTTCAGCCTGCTCTTTCCCCCCCCCAAGACATTAGCTTTCTACTTCTGGTGCTGGGAATTCTCACAGACGTTTGGCTGCCTCCATCCTGCTGCTGTTGCCTGCAGACTTGGAAGAAGTTCTAAACCATCTCTCCCGGGAAATCTTTGCGTATGAGAAGCCTGGTAGGGTGGGGCTCATTCACTGCAGAGCTATACTCCAGGTCTCCATCTCAGACAGCAGCCATCCCTTGTCCCTCTCCCTGGTGTGTGGTGTTATGTGCCAAATGAGCCTGGGTTTGGGGTTTCAGCTTCTGTTACGATTTATAATGATGGATGATGGGTTCCCACCAGCTGCCTTTGACAGCATCTGGATAGAGTGGGGTGTGTGAGTGTGTTTCTTTCTCTTTTCCATTCCAGAGAGAAATGGAAAAGCTCCATGCTGGGCACAGGGTCCGATTCAGCCTTGATAACATATGCTTAAGGTTTTTCTTTTCTTCCACCATGCAGGATCCATCTCAGCTTTCATCCCTGGGTTCTACTGTTTCCTGAAAGTGATCAGTTGAAGCCATGCATTGCTTATTTTTCTTGGTCACATGGCTCTTGTGTGTGTGTGTGTGTGCGCGCGTGCGTGTGTGCGCGCGTGTGTGTGTGTTCTACCATTCTATTTCTTCTCAGGCTAGTCAGGGGGTTGGAATGTACCAGATGGCATTCTGGGTGTCTGTTCTCATGGCAATGTGTTCCATTCCTATAAAGGACCTCCTGTTTTATCCAACTGTTATTTGACTTATTTCTACTTCATTTTATTCCTAGTTTTAATAATCCTGTCTCCGTCTGCTGGTTTAGCACGGTTTTGTGTCTGTGCAGGCTGTCCTTTCATGTTGACACAGGCTTCTTCCTGATGTTTATGTGATTCTTTTCTTTTCTTCACATTCTGTTCAGGTTACCTTCTCACACAACTACCCCGGTTACCTCTCCACACTTGCAGTCCTCCCTTGCACAGATGGTCTCTTTACCCTGTTCTTACCTTTTGTTTTCTTCTTTAGATTTATTTTATGTGTATGAGTGTTTTGCTTGCAGGCATGCTTATGTATCATGTGTGTGCCTGATGCCTTCAGAGGTCAGAAGAAGGTTTTAGATTCCTTGGAACTGGAGTTACGGGTGGCTGTGAGCCACTATGGGGGTGCTAGGAAGCAAACTGGAGTCATCTCAAGGTTAACGAGTGCTCTTGACTGCTGAGCTATCCTTCCCAGCCCTTGTTTTACTTTCTAAAATACCATGTATTACATTTGAGAAACTGAAGTTAGTGTGCTGTATAAAAACGCTACTATTTGCTATTTCTTCAACCAGAGCCCCCAAGATAATAAACTCATTGAATTCAGTATCTGTTCTTTCAATTTGTTCTGGTGTGTAGCTGGTGCTCAATAAAAACTTATTCATCAAAACAAATAACATCTCAGGACCTGCCTCCAGTGAAGTTCTCTGTCCTTGTCTCTGTGACCACCACTGAATATCTAAGTCTCAAGCTGTAGAGCAATTGTTCTGTATAGAGTTGAGTCAAGTTAACTCAGCTCGGCAAGTTTGCTTCACTGATGTAGATCGATCCTAAGACCTTGCCTCTGTCATCTGACCATAAATGGTAGCCCATATCTGAAAGATAAAGAAGCTACAGGGACACCTTCTGGAATGGTGTGGAAAGGAGAAGAAAGTTGAGGGCTTATGTTTAGAGTGAGGCAGAAGGAGACTTGAGCCTCAGTGTGCAGCTTGCTGGCTAGCTGCAGGGCCTTAGGTGGACTATTTATCCTGTACTGGGTAATGTCATTATCTGTCACGCCTGTGAAGTTCAAAAGTGATGTATGCTGATGAATATAGGACATGTAGCATTTGATACTTATAAAGTTTCCCTAAGTAGTGGTGACAATTATTAAAGTCTCTAGTAAATGGCTCTTAAAATTTATTTAAACACGGAGGAGTAAATCGCATTGTTACAACTCTGTGGCTCTTTTGTAAATGCTCGGCAGGGCAGTAATTTCTAAATCTGCCAACAGTTTAGCCTTAGCCTTTGCTAAGGGAGCATGAGCATCCTCGGTGTCTCAAATCTTGAGCGGACTGTTCTGCTTTGAAGAATGGGTGGAACAAAAGTCGTTCCTCTGTCTTTGGGTATTGTCGTTCTTTGGGTCAAAATGTTCTTCGGAAGTTTCCCAAATGACCCAGCCATTGATAGGAACGTAGAGAAAGAGGGAAGATTTTTCCCTTCCATTCCACAAGACAGCCCGCTCAGCACTCAGGCACTGTGAGGTGGCAGTAAGGAATAATGAACTTCAGGAAAAATGTCCTCCCTGTCCTTTCATGGAATCAGTGGCTCTAACACAACGATGGCTGCTAGGTGTCCACATCCGGAAGGGGGCAGTATGGTATCCCAAAGACACAAAATGGGGCTCCAGTTCACTTGCCCAATTCAGTGGGCTTAGTTTCTCCAAGAGGAAGTAGCCGAGCTTTCTTACTTGTTTAAGTACAATTGCCTTATATATGATATTTGCTTGTTTTGAGGTGGGGTGTCACTGTGTAGCTTAGTCTGTCCTAGAACTCACAACCTTCCTATTTCAGCCTCTCAAATGCTGCCATTACAAGGCTATTCTACCACAGCCAACCAAATGTTCTCTTTTGGTTGGGATAGGCATCGGTTGATCAAAGTAGTTATCTCAGTTCTGCTGAGTGTTATTGTATCTCATGTTGCACCCAACCAGATCAGGAGAGCCTTGCTCCGGCAGTAGACCATTGCTACACACTTGTACAGTGACTAGATGAAAAGCAAAGTGCCTCTTGGTAGCATTCATGCAGTGACCGGCGTTCCATGTACCAGGAACCATTGTAATATCAAATGTTTTCAGTTACTCATTAGTTTATTCTAGATATTTGTTCATTATATCCTACACAGTCATTACACCCTAAGCAACATCTTCACTACTTCTGTTTAGAAGCAAAGCATTTGTATTACCTTCCCAGCACACACATGAGCTAAAAGTTTCTCAGGTCATTAATAGATTATATTCTGCTCCAATATATTTTATTACAAATCTAAGAAATTAAAAAAACCCAATAAAACTGATTTTTAAAACCAGCCACCCAGCCACAGATTGAAGTTTGAGAAAGCATTGGACCTAAGCCATCTAGTAACTTATTTTCTAAGCTAAATAGCCCCCTACCACCACACCCCTGTTCCCTGCCCAGGTCCCACTCCACCACTTTCCCTGTTGTGCATTCTCTCACCCCTAGGGGTCTCCTTCCTTTAGTTTTNTTTTTTTTTTTGCTAACCCTCTGCTCTGCTTTTGCTTAAATTTTCTTGAAGATATTCATTCTGAAGGCTGCAAATACTGTAGCTCTTGTAGAAATTAGTAAGTAAACATTCCCACCTCTACGTGCCCTCCAGAATTGTAGCTGGATGCTCGCAGTAGTACTCTAACTAGTTTCAGGTGGCGCTCACACAGAGTAATGTGAGCTCAGCATGTCCTAAATGAAAGCCGTTGTTTTCTCTAAACCATATGGCTGCCCTTCTTAGTCACCTAGTGGCTCTCTTATGCTTAGATTTACCTGGGCAAATATTGCAGGCAATCCCTCAGCTCCTTCCTTTCTTTTGTATTCTGTAACTATACTTCATGAATAATAATGTTCAGCTTAGTTTTCCATTACTGACATCATACTGTTTAATTAAAAGCAAATGGATAATATCTCATTTAAAGGACTGAATCTGAATTCTTTACACCATCAGACTTTGGCCTTATGTATGACCTCCATCATTTTTCCTTAAGTGTACTCTTTGTGTGACTAAATGTAGATTCCCAAACCATGACCTTCAAAGCAATAAATCCTCCCGTGTGCCTCAGGAAACAGCTTCAATTGGACTGCGACACTGACCATTGTCATATAATGCCACCGTTGAGATTGTATTTATTTGCTACACTGTCATGCTATTTGATACTGTCTGGAGAATTAAGATCTGGAGTCATCTCTAATTTCCCTGTTAACAACCAAAGAATGACCAAGCCCATTGATTCATGGTCAAGCATTGATTAGCAAGCTTTCATGTACACACGGATAGTTGTTAACATGGGATTCTGATCCATCAGCTCAGGGAACAGGGCTGAGAGTCTGCATTTCTGCTGGACTCCCAACAAATGTGAGGCTGCTGGTCAAGACCCACATGTTGAGCAGCAGGACTCTAATTGTCTTACAGCCCCTCCTACCTCCTCACCTCTACTCTGCCCCCAGAACCTATTGTCTTGTATCTTTTCCCACAGTGAAAGGGTTCTGCAAATCAGTCACACCAGGTTGCTTGTCCCTGCACACCTGGCCGGTGAGCTGAGGCTAGGTTAGGTGCCTTGCTTTAATATTCATCATGTTTTCCTGATCCCATGCTTTTGTTCTTCTCCTCCCCTCTCATCTGCTTTGACTTTTCTGTCTTGCTGTGTAATGTCGTTTGCTGTGTTATGCAGCAAGATAGCATCATCTAGTAACAGGAACTTGTTGGGCCCATACATACTCTTAGATTTACCAGAGTAAATCTTAGATACAATGAGCTGAATAAACCTCTGCTGGCTCTAAGTTATAAAGTCTCATGTATTTTGCCATAGTAACAGAAAATAGATCAATATGTATTCAGAGGAAAACACTGGCTTAGAGAGCACCACAACATGAATCTTGGAGGAATGCTGTTTGTTCTTTTTTAAGAATAGATATAGTACGTACTCACTCATATGTGGCTTCTAGAGATAAAGCAAAGAAGAACCAACCTATAGTCCACAAACCCAGAGAACCTAGACACCAAAGAGGACCCTAAGAGAGACATACATGGATCTACTTAGTAAGGAGAAAAAGACAAAATCTCCTGAGTAAATTGGGAGCATGGGGGGGGTCACAGGAGAGGGTAGAAGGGGGAAGGGAGGGGAGCAGAGAAAAATTTATAGCTCAATAAAAAATAATGATTAGAATAGATATAGTACATATGAATATGATCCTTGTAACTTATGTTACGGCCTATCAAGCACTGATGTGTTCCCATCACCTCTGAAGAGAGGGGAAATGGGCCCTAGGGATTAGAATGTCCTTCCTAGGTTACACACACAAGTAACTAGACCTGTGCCCCAAACAGGACTTCTTTCCTCCACCTGTCCTACAGAATCTCCCGTTGGTCAATTTCTTACCTCACCATGATCTTGGCAGTCTTTTCTCTGATACTGAAAACAGAGTCAGTAGTATTAAGAAGACAAATGAATGAGAAAAAGTAAGAGACTACAATAGAAACAAAGCATTTGAGAGACAGGTGCATCTCCTATCTCCAGGACTCCTGCAACAGCGAAAGGCTGCAACTCACGGCCTCCGTGCAAACTCACAGCAGAGACATCACTCAGCTCAGTGAAACTAGTCCAGGAAAGTCACAAGAGAGTGGGGCCAGATTCCACTGGGAGACTCCCCCATTGTCTTTCATGGCCATTTTTTTTTCCTATTAAAACTTTGGCTTCTGCAACCCTGCTGTTAACAGCTCCATGGAGATTGGCAAAATCCAGGTGCTACAGAATAGAGGCCCTATGTTGGGATGGCACAAAAAGGGAATGGGAAGATGTGGAAGGAGCTCAGTATTTAGAGGAAAGAGTAGAGCAGCCAGATGAACCCACTAAAACAGATTAGGAGAGAAGGGGATCATGTAAGTCTGAAGGTAGGATAGGTTTGAGAATATCCCCTCACCAAGGCACCTACCCCACTGGATCACCAGCTTGGCAGATAGGGACCACATCGATGTATCCTCTAAACCTATTTATTAGAGCTCCTTGGGTGCACACGAGGATTTGTTAGATTAGAATTCTAATTCAAGAGGTCAGGGGTCAGTTGGAGAGTCTACATTTCTCTTTGGGTCTCAGCAAATGTGAAGTTGTAGGTAGAGACCCACACCCTGAGCAGCATGGGTGATAAAACCTCCAGGTGCCATCCTGGAACCCTACCATCATTATCTCATGTAATTTCAATCACTCCTCCATAGCCTCACATTCAAATGCCACGGATGTAGGAATTAAGTCTCCAGTAAATAAGCTTTGGAAGATGCATTCAAAGGATAGCAGCGGGGTTTTGCGTATTCTCAGATTTTGGGGACAAACTGACGGGTCACTAAGAAGTGGTACAAGAGATGTTTTTATTCGCCTCGAGTTGTTGCTGCAAAGGTTTTGAAATTCTTTTGCGGGCAAAAGCAGTGGTCTTCCATCCTAAGAAAACAGCTTCTCCTTCAGATATGTGCATGTTTCCCAGTGTGTCCCCAGAGGCATGAGTGGTTCAGGAAGTTTGCACTGAATTGCTGTGTTCCCCGTGCCTCCTCACTTCATTCCTCCCAGTCAACCTCCAGAGTCTCCACATGTTTTCAGGTACAAATCAGGAAACTGGCAAGTACACAGGCTGGTATGAGCAGCGGTTAAAAAAAAAAACAACAAAAAAACAAACAAAAAAAAAAACAAAAGAACACTGTGCAAAGAAGTTGGTGGGAGGTGGGAAGCAACAGGGGGGAGGAAGGATATTTTCAGCAGCAGAGGGGACCTCTGAGACCCATTTGGAAGACAGACACCTCACTTAATGTGATTTCTACATTTATGCCTCTTTAATGGTCAGCAGAGATCAATAGACTGCCTTCTACGTGGTTAATAATGAGCCTGAGTGGTGGTGGCAAATGAACACGCTACCTATGGGGTCCGTGGGCAGAAAGAGAGCACTGAACATTGACTTTTCACTTTTCTTTCTCTCTCCCCAGGGCAGCCACTGAAGTTCTGGCAGCATTGCTGAAATCCAGTAAGCATCCTTTTAAAAGAAGGGTTATCTCTTCCCACTTTTGTTTTTGTGAAAGCGACTCTTTTGTTCCATGGCTCCATTCTGACCTGTGAAGAAATAGAGAGCTGGGTCCCATGTCTATTGGAGAAAGAAGAGAATATAGTGGCTGTGGGAAAGAGAGTGACTCTACCTCCACGTGGACATGTCCACTTATAACATATGACAATTGGTGTTGAGTGTCAAGTTGACTGACTCCGGAACACCTAAGGGAAAGGTATCTTGGCATGCTGTGAATATCATAATTGAATGAATTGAGGTGGCTACCACATCTGGCCAATATGGGTGCCACCAATACTAGTAGTGGTCGTTTATTGCTCTCTGCTTCCTGGCTGTGGCTGTAACATGGTCCGGGCTTCAGGCTCCTGGTGCCTTGATTTCTCTGCCATAATGAGCTGTACCTTGAACTGCGAGCCAAGATAAACCTTTTCTCCCTTGAGTTGCTTCTTTCTGAGTATTTTATCACAACAAGAAAAGTAGCTAAGACAAAGACAGCTTTCCTAACAAGGGAAGTAAGTTGTCTATTGCCGCCCTGGGGATTCTTCAATTCCTTCAGACACAGGAATCAGCCCTTCAGTATTGCTAGAATAAATCCCCTAGAATAAATCCCCGCCCGTGGGGCTGTCCAGTAGAAGGAAAGACTATGACTGGGTATGTAGCAGATTCTTGCAGTTGGTTTTTAACTTAGCTCATGACTCTATGTGCTTGGGCAGGTAGGGTGTTGGGAATCACTTGGACAATGTAGATGTTGCTAAGTTTCTTTCTTTCTTTTTTTTATTAAAAAGTTATTTCTTTCCTCAGCTATGTGAGTGATGGAAAAGAATAGCTTGGAGGGTCTGAATTATTGTGAGATTTCTTTTCTTTTTTTTTTTGCCTCCTAGCCTTAGCCTAATTACATTTGGAGTCAATTTCACGTGTGCAATATAATAGACGATATGATGCACTTGGGAGTGAAATCTTGGCTTAATGTTTTTATTCTTCCCCTCCTTACTGCTTCATCTGTTTTAATTTGGCACCTTGGAAACCAACTTCTTCAATAGTGATATTTGTTTCTCTATAGGGAGCCCAAGGCCTGTGGGTAATAGGTGAACTTTAATAAAACTTATAAATAAATAAATAAAAATAAAAAGCTATTCTTTCTCCACCAGCCATACATCTCTGTCAACCAGAAGCATGGAGAGAAAGCCAAAGCACACGCTGTTTCCTTTTATAGACTGGAGAGAGAGAGAGAAGAAAATGAATCTTGAATTCATTTGGTTGATTGGAACTTCATACTGCATCCAAGCCTGCCCACAAACACAGCTTTGAAACATGCGGTAGACTAAAGACAGTGAGAGCAGGCTGGGGAGGCGAGAGAGGGAGTCTGCGGAGTTCCTAAGATGGAAAGATGTTGCTTGTGGTTTCTGGGGAGGGGCATTGGCTCTTTAGAGCGGAATTAGTGCAAGTTTAATGTCTTGATTCTCATGATGGCACCTGGTATCATTCTCTGCTCTAACGCTTTGTGTCTGACGTAGCAGGGTTAGGGATGTGAAGGAGAGGAGCATTGTCCGTTGGGCTACCGATGAATACCATGCTTTGGGACACTAGCTTTCTCCTGAGTCCTCCCAGCCCAGCTTTAGCAACGGAAAACTTGATGTTCCCTTGGAAGGGAGCCGTGAGTGCTAAGCAGGGCCATCTTACCTCCAACATACAGACCCATTTAGCCCTTCAGCTTGAAGTTAGGTACCCTTTCAGAATATGTACCTATGATGTGAAAAATCGGAAATTAATCAGTCTCACATTCCTCAACCTCGGTGATAAAGATCCTGGTATCTTGAACTAGGAGAAGACCATAGTATGTATAAATATGAACAGACTCAGTTACACACGGCAGCTAGATTTTCTGCCCACTGGCTGGGCTTAACAAGTTGAGCCTGCAGTGGCGTGGGTCTTCTTTTAGAGCAGTGGTCCTCAGCGCTGTGACCCTCTACTACAGTTCCTCATGCTGTGCTGACCCCCAACCATAAAATTCCTTCATAGGTACTTCACACCTATAGTTTTGCTACTGTTACAAATCATAATGTGTCTGTGTTTCCCCGATGGTCTTAGGTGGCCCCTGTGAAAAGATTGTTCAGTCCCCTGGGGGGTGGAGGGGGTCACAACCCTCAGACTGAGAACCACTGTTTTAGAGGCTGGCTCTGATTCATGTCCCCTGCAGGGTCTTCCTTCCATTGCCGGTGAGGTGCCGCTGCTCTCCGCTCCCATAGGGCTTTCCTGCCTCAGCACTGATGTGACTATACCGAAGATGCTTTGGTCCTTGTCTCTCAGCAGAAGCTTTTAAGGGACAGGGGTCATCTACATTGATCCGTGTGTTTCTTGTAGCCGCACGACAAAGCTGAAAGTACATATTTGTTGATTGCAATTAATTGAATGATTTGTGACATTTACCCGCACGAAATAGTGTGATTGCTCCCTATAACCTTAATCCAACAATCTATGCCTAGAACCAATGGTCTTAGCATTTGTACTTCTAATCTCTATTTGCTTTACTAATAGACTGTCAGGGAACCGAAAGCCTGCTGTCTCCCACATATAAAGCAGGCTTTCTTGTCCCGTTAGGAAGATACATGGGGTTATCTGCTAATTCTGCTGAGCTGTCCATATGAGTCTTTGACTGGGTCTTTGGTTGTTTGTACCATGAGACAGTTGGACCAGAGGTGCTCTGATATTCTCCTCCCACTAAATACGCAGCCTTCATTTATATCAGGCTCTCATCCTTGGCACCACTGGCACTTGGGATTCAATATTTCTTTCTTGTTAGGATCTGTTCTATGCATTGTGGACTATTTAGCAACACCCCTGATCTCTATGTATGAGCACCTGGCATTGTGTTTAGATGTAACTACCCACCCACCCAGGGGGGATCAAAGCTGCTCTCTTTAGAGAGCCACCAGCGCCTACTGGTACACACACGAACTGAAATCTACCAAAAGTTTCAAAGTATCCTTCCCAAGATACCTCTCCTGGCCCTTCATAAACATTTTCATCTTTCATAATTGATCTACGCTTCCCCAGCACCAGGCATCATTCCTGTGCATTCGTAAGCGGTAAGAACCCAGAAGGGAGACCATTATTATGAACATTCACAAATTACTTGGAGGGGAACCTGCTGGGGAAGATTCTGAAAGCCTTGGATTAAGGAGAGTGGGTAGGTTTCATTGGAAGTGGCAACTCTAATGTGTAGGTATACATGAGCGCAGCACAAAAGTAAGCTGCACTTAGATGGAAAAGTTGGGCCATGGGTTTAAAGAGCACTCACAGCCTACCAAACAGTTGCCATCATTGGTCTAACTGAAGTATACGTGGCATTGCATATGTGGACTTAGCTGACACCAATGCGGGTAGGCTGGAGTTTCTTCAGGCCCTTGGATATCTTGGATGTTCCTAGTTACTTTATGATGTCTACTTTCATGTGTAACTAAACCTTAACATGGAATGCCTTTTTGCTTGACTTGCAGAGTGAGTTCCTATCTGTTGAATTTAAATGCAGGGAAGTCAGATTCTGTCTAAAATTTCAAACTGCATATGGCACATCGCTCCTGGAATGCTAGTCCAACTTTAATCTATAAAAGACAGGCTTCTTTTAGGTGTCAGCTCTTCTAGCATTGATGTTTACTTGTCGGTGAGTATAAAAGTTAGCATTTGTAGTAGATCTCAGTAACTGCATCAGAAACAGAGGACATTGCCCTGTCTCAATAAACCTAGAACAAAATATTTACTGGTCAGGGGCAGTCAGTATTCATATGGCAGGAGAGGCTTGGGAAGCTGAGGTCACCAAGTCACTATTTATTTGTGGCTGATTGGAGTTGATCACCACGAGTGGCAGAAAAAGCAGGACTTAGAGTTTCAGGAGGTGTGAGCCCTGCCCAAAGCAATGACACAGGGAATGAAAAGAACTTTGGATCACGTTAGCGAGAGTTTACTATTTTTCTTTGGCGCTCTCTCCCGTGGCTGCAGAAAAACCCAGCACAGGACATGTGGAAGAGAAATGAGGCAAAAGGTGTCTCAAATCTCTTTCAGTTCCTGGGCAGGCAAACGTTGCTCAGAAGTCGGGCGGCTTGCCCAGTCGTCGCAGCCATTTGACACCAAAAATGAAGAATACGTCATTGTGTATTCAAGAGTCCATTTGTTTCTGCCTTTTAGATTAGAATGGCCTGATCTAAATTCCACATTGTTGTTCCTCAAATCAGTTCTTCTCTATGCTCACGCGTGCACACATCCTCCACCAAATGCTCCTGTGCTGAGAACTTACCTTTTTGTGTTTTATTCTATCCAAAAGCACTTAGCTTTTTATTATCAAAATTTAATAAAGCCTTGATTAAGAAATCACACTACTTCAATTGCTTCTGTTACTTTTCTCTAACAAGCCAAAACATCTTGTGCGCTCTCTCTCTCTATCTCTCTCTCTCTTTCTCTCGCTCCTTTTCTCCCTCCCTCCACCATGCTTTCGCTTCTCTCATGTCTCTGCCCTTCTCCCTCTCTTTCTTATTATATCTCTTAATATCGTTGTCCCCACAGTCCCTTCCTCTTTATTTTTCTTTCTTAGCCTCCTTTGTGCACGCATTAACCATGAATGCATTTATGAACAATTGTGAGCCTGGAAGCAGCCCTTGAATGACAGGATTATCGCTGATTTGTGCTGACCCCAGGGATGAATCTTTCAAAAATGTCTTGGCATTAACCTTGCTGCCCAGATTTAAAGGTCATATAATCTTGACACAAGAAAACCTCTTCTGTCCAGTTCAGGCCCTAAATCTTACTAAGGGACCGAGGAGTCTACTTCATATGTCCATCTCTCCTTCTTAAGAATTAGCAATCAGAAGACTCTGGAAGTTTGCAGATGTTAGGGAATGGGAGGAGGCTGAGAGAAGTTAGCAGAGAAAGAAACACAGAGAAGGAAGGAGGGAGGGGATTACACAAGAGGGCTAATGGGAAGTTTGGCAGGAAGATGAGATTTCTCACAGCCCTTCCTGGTTAATGTTCTGTCTGTCTGGTTCACAGCAGATAGCCTGCAGCAGTGTTACTGCAAAGAATAGGAAAGAAGGAAGGAAGGAAGGAAGGAAGGAAGGAAGGAAGGAAGGAAGGAA
>LOJH01014319.1:1850-20211 GCA_001685095.1 Ellobius talpinus | reverse complement strand
TGCCTCTGCCTCCCAAGTGCTGGGATTAAAGGCGTGCGCCACCACTGCCCAGCGTTTCTGTGATTTCTTACCATGGCACTAATTACAGAGCATTGTAACCTTCAGTGTTCTTGTGTCTTGCATTTTTTGAGCAATTCTAGGCAATTATATGCATTACTTCTAATTCCCAGTACAACTTTAAGTTGTGGCTTAGAGAGCTAGCTCATACATGCAGATCTGTAATATCTTATCAACTCTTTTTGGGAGACCTGCCTGTCATTCACCCAGATGATTGTGGATGAATGGATAACCTGGGCTAAAAGAAATCTTACTTTGAGTGTGTGTGTTGGAGGAAAGCCAGATTTTGAATTCAGATTTTATATTTGCGCTGGAATCCCACCTTTCCCTCTAATTAGCTGCAGAGACAGGAGAGTTCCTAGAGAGAAAAGCAAGTCCAGAAGTGATGGGTATGGCGAAGGGACTTCTGGAGTGGGGGGTCACGTCAGCCATTGGGGTTGCAGATCAACTGGTGGTGTGGAAAGATTCCTGATGCAGAGGCAATGTGCCTGTCAGTGTCAGCGGCTTTGTGGTAGGGCCGTTGTCATGCAACATGCATCTCACTTCCTCAGATGGGAAGATGGTGGTTTGTTATCTCTGTGAGCAGCTGGGACCAGAGAGCTTGATGTGGGCCTTGGTTTCAGAGTGAAAGCCCGCTCACCACTTGACAAAACGAAGCCTCGTCCTGACTCTGGTTCAGTCCGTTTGTATCTCACTGTCCCTCTGGCCCATCATTTTGTCATGATTGCTAGATACATGCATTAATGTGTATGTGTGTAATTTTGAAATGTACACATCTTTAAAGACATTTCAATGTTCTTATCAATTCCAGAAGCTGGTGTGTGAAGACGCATTTTCATATTACGCTCTGATCTAGAAAGGCACAAGGCCTCTGTTACTCAGAGTTCTATGATGTCAGCCTATTAATCCACCTCCTTAGCCTGTAGTCCTCCAGGGGAGTGAGGTCCTGTTTGTGAGCTAACCTTTAACCTGCAGGATTTGTGATCACCCTCTATTTTCTCCCTAGGAACCCGTCTCCTTAAATAGCTTCTTTACTTAAAATTTTTTCATAAAATATATTTTCATCATATTCCTTTCCCTCTCCAGCTCCTCCCAGATCCTCCCCACCTCTTTACCTAACAAACTTCATGTATTCTTTCTCTCTATTTCTCTTTCTCCTTAACACAGAAAGGCAAGACAAACTGATGAAAGAAAGAGAGAGAAGAAAGGAAGAAAGGAAGGAAAGAAGGAAGAAAATAAAGACCAAAGCAGAACAAAAAGAGCAGAGTCCCTTTTGCCTTGGTCAATTGTTGTGGAGTATTAGTTTAAGATGTGGTATACTCATTTATGCCGTGGAATATTTGTTTAAAGATGCAAAGAAGTGTTGCATTCTTTTATGTTACATTTGTTTCACTCTGAACCGCTGTGTTACTTTGCCTGTCCAAAACACCTGATTGGTCTAATAAAGAGTTGAATGGCCAATAGCTGTGCTGGAGAGAGAGAGGTAGGCAGGGCTGCCAGGCAGACAGAATAAATAGGAGGAGAAATCTAGGCTGAAGAGAAAGAAGAGGGGGGAGCTAGTAAAGGAGAAGGAGGGCAGGATGCCGGGGTCAGCCACACAGCCAGCGATGGAGTAAGAAGGAAAGAAAGACACATAGAATAAAGAAAGGTAAAAGCCCAGAGGCAAAATGTAGTTAAAGAGAAATGGGATAAGTTAAGTTAGAAAAGCTGGCTAGAAACAAGCCAAACTAAGGCCAAGCATTCATAAGTAAAAATAAGTTTCCATTTCCGTGTATTTCTTTGTGAGCTGGTGGCAGGCCCCCAAAGAGTTAAACAAACAAACAAACAAAATCCAACTACAGTCAATCTCCTGGTCATGGGTCCTGCCTGGAGTGTGGTTGACTTACCCAGTGTCATGCCACTGGAGAAAACTGGGTTTCCGGTTCCCAGTAAGTATCAGTTGCAAATAGCTTCTTGGTCAGGGGGACTTCGTGACCATTTCCTTTTCTCAGGGCTGGGAGATGTCTTGTTTGATTCTACACAGCCACACATGTGCTGCTGCGGCCTGTGAGTTCAGAAGTGCATCAGTCCTGCTGCATCTGAAAGACGCTGTTTGCTAGGAGTTGTCCACCACCTCTGATCTTACAAGCTTTCTGCCCCTGCCTGCTTCCCTAGAAATCCCTCAGCCTGGAAGGAAGGGCTGTGATAGAGTCTCCAAAGTCTTTCACGCTCTGCATGCTGTCTACTGCTGAGTCTCTGTATTGATTGCGGTACGCGTCAAGAGGAAGATTCTCTGATCAGGAGTCTGAGTGCACGGATGGCTTCTTTTAAAGAGATGGATTAATGGAACTGTTTTCTGAGTAACTGGGCTCTCTGGGGTGGTGAGTTGTAGGCTGGAAGATCTTAGATTCTGAGCTCCTGCCGGTTTGCTCTGCTCTCTGGCTAGCCGGTTCTCCTGAGTCACTAAAAACCTCTGCAGAGAGGCCAGAACAGAATCCTCCTCCAACAACTACCAAACCGTGATGTTTAGACACTAATATTTGATTTTTGGCCTTTTTTTTCACTGATTGGTTAAATTCTGGGCATGTCTGTCACTGTATGGGTTTAGAAACATTGGTGCCATTTTGGTAGGTGATGGCGTTTTGATAGACCACTGCAGGCAGATCCTTGGATGTCTCTGCTTTCAGCCACTGTGATATTCTCCTTGTGGCAGGCCAAATACCACCAGAGCCATAAATGCCTTTTCCCTCACGTCAGGGAAATTATTAAGACAACAAAAGCCTTACCAATACAATTCACCCCATATGAAATCTCTTTGGTTGTCCTAAGTCTTTCTTTCTCATTGACTCTCTGTCTAGGACAGTGCAGCATCTGTTGTCTCAGCAGTAGAGACTGTTCTGATTTAGGCCTCCCTCTTTATGCCCTGACAAGAAAATCAGGGAGAAGGTGCTGGAAGGCAAACACATTCAGTGACTAGTACTCACTCCATCATCAGCAACTTGGTCAGAACTAGAGACTGGCCCAGCCCTGGATCTGACTAGCAGGATGGTTAATAGCCTTTCATCTGGTTTCCAGGCTTCAATTAACATAAAAAAACCAAAAACTAAAACAAACAAACAATCCAAACAACAAAATAACACAAGATAAAGTAAAAATAAAATCATAGAATGTATTTTAGAAACATAAATATAAGCTTCTTAAATACTAAAATACAACTGAATTTTTTCTTTTATTTATTGTGATCATTTTCTATGTCCCACATATTTATTAGCCAATCAGTCACTCTTCTTAATAATTATGAATTATTTTTATTAGTTAGAACATTTGGCCACAAGTTATAATAATCCCTCTCACAGCAGTTCAGACACACAGTGACTTGCACTGGTGCACAGGAGTGATCCCATGACTCCAGTGAGTCCCTCACCTTCATTTCTCAGTGCTGCTGATAGCATGGCCACCTCCTTGCCTAGAGCAAAGCAAGCTCATCTCACAAAGTAGGGACATAAAAGATCAATCCAGCAGGTACCTTCTCTTTAACCCTGAAGTAATTATCAGGGTTTGGTGGCTCACTATCCTCAGCTTGTTCCTTTGGCAGAGCCAGAATCCTTCAGGTATTGGTGCTGGAGAATTGTCTGTATTCTGTCAATCATGTTTTAAATAAGTACTGATTGGCCAGGCAGGAAGTATAGGCGGGAAAACCATACAGGAAGTAGAAATGATGTAATGAGAACAAGAGAATGCTGGGACGGAGGAAGTTGATTCTTCCCAGGCCACCTCATGTAACAAGGTATGGAGCTAGAAGTCAAGATTCTAAAGAGCCCTGACTCTACTGCAGGTCCCTGTGCATACAAACTGCAAGTATTCTTTAAAGAGAGGGATTTGGTCACATCTTCAAGTCCACTTGATGGCAGCATCTAGGAATGTGTCTCCTTTTGCCTATAACTGACCTTGAAGATCTCAGAGGATCAAAAAGATGAATGCAAAAACAAAACAAACAACTACAAAACCCATCCATAAACCAACCGAGGAAATACACATAAAATCCCCCCCAAAAAACCCCCACAAAACCTAAAACAAAAGACTATTATGTTTAGACATGCCACTCAAGGACAGAAAGTTAGGTTAGAGGAAAACACTCTGAGAGAGGCCAGAGGAAGACACTTACCTGTGTAGATACCTGGGTGAGACTGATATTAATCTTCTTTATAGAGACTTTAAAACCTAGAGCTCAGAATAATGAAACACTTGAAAGTTTATAGGAAAGAAATTCAACTACAGTTCTGTATTGCATCATATAATTCTTCAAATCTGAAGCAGAAACAAAATTTCTCAATTTAAAAGTTGAGGAAAATTATTCCCACTATAAATAGCTTGCAAGAAGTATTTCTAAAGTTGTTTAACAAAAAGAAAAGTAGCATAAATTAGAAACTTGGATATATATATATAAGCATATATATTTATAATAAAAGGAAAAATGAAAGTCAAGTATAGGTTATTCTTTGTATTTTTAATTGAACTAAAAGACTACATATTGTTAAAAAACATTTCTAGCAACAATTATTGATTCAACTGTATTAAAAGTTATTTTGAACATTAACAATTTAAATGCACTATTAAAAGACATATTAACAGGGTGGAGCTAAACAAAGCCTAAGTATATTATCTACAAGAAACCTACTAAATATAAAGACATATAGCTTTAACAAATGGATGAAGAAAGATATGCCATGATAATATTAATCCACAGAAGGTGGAATTAGCTGTATAAATTTTAGATGGATCAGACTTCATGGCAAGGTAAAACACAAGCTATAAAGGGCCATTATATAATGAATATGTAATAGTTTTTAATCACAATACATAAAGCGAAACCTAATAGAGCTGCAAGGTGCAATAGCTGAAGCCATTGCTACAGTGGGAGCTTTCAATTTCTTTTTATGACAAATGGACAAAACCAGCAGGCAGAAAGTCAAGATGATCTTGAACTCGGTGTAGCCACTGTTAAATTGGACCCATGGAATGTACAGAGTATTTCATGCAACAGCTATCTAATGCATATGCATCTCAGACTCCCCTGAAACATTCACCAAGGCTGACCACATCCTGATCATCCAACACACTAACAGTGAAAATAATTTAAAATTAGGTATTACAAATAATTGAAATTATAAATTAAACTGCAATAAAATTAAGTTAGAACTCAGTAATAGAAAAGCAGCTTTAAAAAGTCTATGAATGGCACACAGGACAAAGGAAAGTTAAGAGAAAATTTTTTAAGCTACATTTTAAATTGAATGAGAATGAAAATACATCAGTTTTTTTGGAGTGCAGTTGAAATAGGAATTAGAGGAAAATCTGTAACGCTGAATGTATATTACAAAGAAATAGATAAACACACAATCATCTGAGCATCAACTCATAAAAAAGAATAAAGTCAATCTGAAGGGTGATGACAAAAATAAATAACAAAACGGCATAAATCAATGAGTGTGAAAACTGAGAAGGGATAGAAACCAAGCAATGTAAAATCCACTTTTATAAAATGATTGATAAAAACAAATATATTGCTTGCTGAATTAGCCACGAAAAAGATGTGCAAGCTACTACTGGCAGAGATGAAAGAGAGACATCCCTTCAAATCTTAGCATCATTAAAGCAACAATAAAGAAAAAATTATGGCTACAAAGTTGGTAGCCTAAAAACTCAAACCAATTCTTTGAAAGCTACAATCTATTCAAGAAGTTGAATAAATCACTCATAACCATCAGGAAGCACCAGGATGAGTTTACAGACAATTATGGGAGAAATTATGCAATTATCTATATTTTTGTTTTAGAAGATAGAACAGGGAGTACTTTCTAGCGTATTCCATGATGCTAGCATTTTTCTTCAACCAGAGACAGGCAAAAGTATCACAGAACCAAAAATCCACAGACCAATAGCTCTTGCGAGTATAGAAACAAAATCCTCGATAAAATATTAGTGAAATAATACCAGAACACATAAAAAGAATTATACACAAAGTAGTATTTAATTCAGATATGAAAGTCTAATAAAAATTCATTAATCCGATCTGCAGATATAGCTCAGTTGATAAAATACTTACCTAGTATGCATAAAACCTTAGGTTCAATCCCTAGACCTAGTATCTAGTACCTTATATGTAAATTGTGTGTGGTGGTACACATCTGTAATCCCAAGATCAAGGAGATAGGAACAGGAGGACCAGTAGTTCAACATCATCTTCAGTTATATGAGGAGTTGAAGACCAGTTGCAGCTACATAAGACTATGTCTCAGAAGGATTTTTCTTTGGGACACTCAAAGAAAATGCCATGAGACTTACTATTAATTATGAAAGTTCAGCCTAGAGTTTAGGCTTGTCCAACTAGCTCTTATAACTTAAATTAACCTATCTATATTAATCTATGCTTTGTTTCATGGCTTTTTACCGCTCTTCCATCATGTACCTAGTGTTTCCCCTCCATGTCCTCTGGCATCTCTCCCATGCCTAGATTCATCTCCTTTTTTCTCTCTGCCCAGAAGTCCTGTCTAATCTCTTCCTGCCTGGCTATTGACCATTCATCTTTATATTAAACTAATCAGAAGGTGCCTTCACAAAGACACATCTTCACAGTGTAAAAAAGATTATTCCATAACATTTCCTCCATTTTGTCTAAATAAAAAAGAAAAGTGTTAACTCTCATACAGTATAACTATATACAATAAAAAATGTTGTGGATGATCTTTACACTGTGTGAAGATGCATCATTGTGATTGGTTTGATAAAGAATGAGATGGCCAATAGCTAGGCAGGAAGAGGTCAGGTGGGACTTCTGGGGACAGAGAGGTCTTGGGGAAAAAACAAGACAGAGTTTCCAGCCTGACCCAAAAGAAGCAGAACATGCAGGAGAAGAGGTAAAAGCCATGAGCCACATGAAAACATGTAGATTAATAGATTTATTTAAGTTATAAGATCTAGTTAGAAACAAACCTAAGTTAAGGCCAAGTTTTTATAATTAATAAGAATCTCCATGTCATTTTTTGGGAAGCTGGCAGCCAAAGAAAGTTTACTGCAAATGAATTAATACAATCCATCATACTGACAATGTAATAAAGAAAAAAATTGCTCTTACCACCAATTAATGCAGAAAAAGCATTGGAAAAATATCCATTTATGATAAAAATGCTTAAGCTAGAGATATGGGGAATCTTCCTCAATGCGATATAAACTATATATAAGAACTTCCTGCTAACATCACAGTTACTGATGAGAAACCTGAAGTTTTCCCACCAGAGTAGGAACAAGGCAAAATTTTCCCACTTACCATTGCTTTTCAACAGTAAAATGAAAGTTCAAGGAAATATGTGTTAAGACATGGAGAGAAGAGATTGAGAACAAAATTAATAAAACTGTACTTGTTTGCACATGACATGAAGTGTTTGCATCACTGAGGAACCTGTCTAAAGATATCTCTTGTAACTAATAAAAAATTATGGGAAAATACTAGAACTCAAGAACAGTATACAAAAATCACCTGTTTTCCTATTTGCCACTGATGGACAAGTGGAATTTGAAATGAAAACACAGCACCTTTATATTAGCACTGAAGAATGAAATAGGTATAAACATAGCAAAATATGAGTAAAAACATGTACAGGAATCTCCAATACTGACGTAAAAAAAAGAGGAGCTAGATAAATCAATATGAAAAGTGTGGAGGACCCAAAGTCCTCATAGTCAGAGATAAGCACTAGAGAAATCAGGAATTTTTTAAACTTAGGCTTTTATCTTCAATGGGAGTAATGTGTACCTGTTTCCATCCAGGAGTGTGGGGGTGGATGTAGATTATAACCTGGTGATCTTTGTTATCTGTATGGCTAGGCCTCAGCCAAATCCCCCAGAATATTTATCCCAGATCCTTCCTTCCTAAACCTTTATCTTTAGCTTTGCTTCTCAGTGCTGTGCTACAATCTTTTTGTACACTGTGAATATGTATTACTTTCATTGGTTAATAAAGAGCAGACTGGCCAATAGCTAGGTGGGAAAAATTAGGCAGGATTTGTAGATCAAAAGGGTACAGGATAGAAAAAAAGCAGAGTTGCTACAAGACAGGGAGAGAAGCAAGATGATTATGCTGTGTGGTACTGCCACATGGCAGAGCATAGATAAGAAATATGGGTTAATTTAAGTTGTAAGAACTAGTTAGTAACAAGCCTAAGCTATCGGCTGAGCATTTATAATTATTATTAAGTTCCTGTGTGGTTATTTGGGAGCTGGCCAGCAGTCCTGACAAAAAACTCTGCCTACATTTCAGTCAATAGAACTCATCCTTAGGGGAGGTGTTACATACACTTTATAGTCTGGTGAACCCCATGATGTCTGTATGATGGAAACCACACCAGATCTTAGGCCCTTAGGAAAAAGTCACATGCACTTTGCAAAAGACTTTCAATGAAGTCACACCTTAAGCTTTATTGTGCACATGGGACTAAAAGAATTGTTACCAAGAAACTTTTTTTTCAAAATTGTACTGTCTATACTGTAAATATGCACTTAAATATCTCTAAAACTGTCCAGTGTCAGACTCTACAAGTTTGAGCCAGCATCAATTAACTAGGTGGATTGGATTTCCTTCTTGCCCCATGAAGATTGCTCCTCTGTTGGCCATAGCATGGGCAGGGACCCTCATAGAAAATTTAATTCTTCCCTCATCTACTCTTCTCCATTTGATCTCATCTGTAGATTCAAGACAATCCCAATCAAAAATCCTGCAATCTGTTTAGTAATATCAGCAACTCCCTTGTAAGGTTCAAATGCCAAAGCAAGAGTCCTGGCTATGCAGCTCAACACATTGAGGCAGCAGAAAGCAGCTGGAGAATGGCACTACTTCACTTCAGACCGTCTATAAAATTTTATCAATCAAGACTGTGGTGTTGTCAACGATGAGCAAATACATCAAAAGAAAAGCAGATAGAGCCTAGAAATAAATTTGCACAAATGTAGTCAACCGGTGCTTGGCCAAAAGCAGAACATTAAACATAATCTTCCTGCAGAAATGGGGCATCCACTTGCAAAGATGAATCTAGACACAGACTTCCATTTCTTTCTCAAAAATTAACTCAAGACAGATGAACAACCTAAACATGGAACATAAAACTATGAATGTCATGGGAGATAATGTTGGGAAAACCTATGTGATTATGGGCATCTATGGTGACTTTAAATTCAATATTGTACCATCTAGGAGAGAAATAGTTGACTAGTAGATTTCATTAAAATTAAAATTTTTTGTTTTGTAAAAGATAATTTCAGGATAATGATTAAGTTACAACATCGAGATAAACTATTTATCAAAGCTTTTTGCGAGGATGGACTATCTGTAAAATACAGAAACAATTATAAGCCTCAAGAACAAGCAAGCAGTCCAATTAAAATGTCACAAAGACTCTCATGGATGCCTTGTCTTACAAGATGTCCAGATGGAAAATAAACACACAAAGAGATGCTGCACATAATACATCATTTAGAAATTATGAATAAAAGAACAGTGGGGTACCACTAACCACCTGTTAGAACAGCCAAAATCTGAAACAAAATATCAAAGGGCTGTAAGGACAGCCACAGGAACCCACTGCTAGTGAGAAAAAGAAATGATGCTGTCACTTTGGGAGACAATGAAACACGCATCCTAAAATGCTGCGATCACTCCTCGTTATTTACACAAAGGAGTTAAAACTTATATCCAGATAAAAGTATAGATTTTTTTTTAGCAGTTTTCTTTAAAAAAAATTGTTTGGGAAAAAAACAAAAGAAAAATTGTTTGGCCTTGGAAAGGACTAAGATCCCTTCCAGTAAATGAATGGGTGAGCTGTGGTACATCCAGGTAAGAGTTCCCAGTTCTCTGAACTAAAGACCAACCCCCTGGTGGTGGGAAATTGCACAATGCACAGTGCCAAGTGAAAGGAGCTTGTCTCAAAGGACAGCATGAGGAATGATTCTAACTGTGTAGAGCCCACTATGCTGGAAAAGGCAAAAGTATGGATGAATGGTTAGCAGAGATAAGGAGGAAGAAAAGCCATAAATGGAGCACGGAGGACTTTCAGGGCGGTGAAATTTCCGTGTAGTCCTGTAGTGGTGTCTCCTTGGCATTATACAATCGTCCAAACCCATAGATGGTATGGCACCAAGAACAAACCTTCATATATAATGTGGACTTGGCATGATAATGATGTGTCAGTTTAGACTTATCAGTTGTAATGACTGTACCAACGGGGTGGGGGAATGTGGAAACGCAGGGGTGCACACATAGGGCCAAGAATGTATGGGAAATTGGCATCATCTCAGTTTTACTGTGAATCAAAAACAAGTTTGAAAACTAAAGTCTTACTTTAAAAGATGGCAACACACCTGGTTTTATAATCAGTCAGGTTGGGAAGAGCAAACAAACCTTCTAGCAAAATCCTTCACTGTTTTAAAGAGCAGTGACTGGGTAGGTGTGGCCTGCTTTTCCTGTCATGTAAATGACTGGCCCTGGTCAGATGTGTTACAGACAGGCGTGTCCAAGCCTCTCCCACGCTTTTATAGGCTTTTATACAGGTCAGTTATTTTTATTCCTAGAAGAGATCTAAGCTGGAAGGTTCCTCCTAGTTATGGGGGCTCCTAGGTTCTATTGTTAGTGATGATTTTACAAAGGGGAATTCCTCCTAAGAGGAAAGGAAATAAAAGTATGATTACAAAATTAGGCTCAGAGACCCATAAAGAGGCATGCTGTAAATGACCATCTTCATGCAGTTCCTACCCCTGTACAGCATACCAGTACAAATCAGAAGAATTCCCCAACCCCAGATGTCCACATTTTCAGGACATATGAGATGAACGGAGTTTCTAAACAACAACAACAGCAACAAAATTAACAGGAAAAAGTCCCTCTGGCTGAGACCCACACAGCATCTCAGAATGAAGCCCTGTACTGTGAGAATGGACCATACTCTGAAGTGGCATCTATCACTGTGAGAACCAAGGTTATGTTTTTAAGTTTTAATTACTGCATCTAAGAGATCTGTAAAACAAAAATGCCTGTAACCTGTAAACCCCTCAGCCAAGGACTGATACTTCCTAACATACTGGAGGCTGTTGTTCCTGTAGATAACAAGCCACATGTTTCCACTTCCCTCAACAAGTTTGGTTGTTCCAACTACCCTGGGTCACACTTGGGCAGGAAGTATGTAAGCAGTAAGTATCAGGATGTATGCTTGCCCCTGATTGGACAAAGATGGGAAGTACATGGCCTTGTTGGTTTGCCTTTGTAAGCACATGGTCAATATAGCACACGACAATTTTCTGGGAATCCTGGAAAGGACCTGGCCAGAGTCTATCTCCCTAGCAAGTATCTAATTAAAGCTTGCTTCAAATTCGGCTTAAAATTGTGATAGATGTTTTATTCTCGCCTGGTGGGATTAATAGCAGCCCAAGCCTTGTCCCTGGTAATTATCAGAACCTTGAAAAGTTATCAGGAAAAATTCAACCCTTTACCCCACTTTTCTGATTAAAATGTTTGTGATTAGGACTTCCCCTGTCTCGTTGAGATCTACATGAGTCTCTACAAGTCAGGGGCGCTTGCCTCCTGTTTCTCCCCCTGCTCTTTTGGATTTCCATGTTGCCTTGAACTTCTGATTCTCTTGCATCAGCATCCTGAGTGGAAAGGCCTTGGTCTCACAGTCTGCTACAGAACAGAGTCCTAACTTCTGTGACTGAAGCTGGTGAACATCTTTGGCTTTGTTGTATTTATATTAACCAACACTGAAACTGTGGTGGTTTGAAAGAAAATGGTCCCCAAAGGGAGTGGCACTAATGGGAAGTGTGTCCTTGTTATATTAGGTATGGCTTTGTTGGAGGACGTGTGTCATTGTGGGGGTTGGTTTTGAGGTCTCCTATGCTCAAGCTACACCCAGTGAGACAGACAACTTCCTGTCACCTGCAGAATCAAGATGTAGCAGCTCCTTCTCCAACACCATATCTGCCTGCATGCCACCATGCTCCCTGCCATGATGATAATGAACTAAACTTCTGGACTGTAAGCTGCTATTTCAATCAAATGATGTTTTCCTTTATAAGAGTTGTCATGGTCATGGTGTCTCTTCACAGCAATAGAAAACCTAGTTAGGACAATAAATTTCACTTCTGAGTCCCCCACACCCACTCCTTCTCAGTCATATCTTCAGTCTCTCTTTTCAACAGCCATCTGTGCAGAGCTCAGCCCTTCCCCCTATATCCAGTAGTTACTGAATAAGACATTGTCAGTCTCTTAACTAACACTGACACCTGACTTTGTGTCTTTGCTGTGACCTAAAAGAGTGTGAAGTTTAAAGTTTAATTTTTAAATATTCATTTGATTTAAGAAATTATGTGAGTGTGTTTATATATGCATCTGTATGTAACTATGTGCACAAGACTATATGCCTGCAGAAGTCAAAGGAGGGCATCCGATCCCTTGGAGCTGGAGCTGGAGGCTGTTGGGAACTTCTGACCTGGGTACTGGGATCTGAACTTGAGTCCCATGCAAAAGCAACACAAGTTCTTAACCACTGAACTAAGCCATCTCTCTAGCAACATGAATCAAATAGAGTGTGAGTTTCTCAGCCATGGTCTGCATTTCTAGCACACAGAGCTGGTCCACAGCTTCTCGTTCCACCTTAAAATCACTTCTGATCTTGCCTTCACCTCTTCTTGCTCACTTCATTTTAGTAGTGTTGGTCCCTTGCTATTCCTCAAGTATACATGCCCAACAAGTGTGCTCTTGTCTCAGGATGTTTGCAGTAGCTGCCTCTGCTCCTGGAAAACCTTCCATCCAATGATCTGGATGTTCTTCTACCTTCTCTGTACTCTGTTCAAACTTCACCTCCTCATGGATGACTTCTCTGAGCACCTTACTGAAAACGGCATTCCATATCTACCTCTGTTTACACATTCACAGACCACCTTGCTTTTGTATGTGTGTTGTGACATGTGTGTCTCTCTCTCTGTGTGTGTGTTGTGCTCATGTGTGTGTGTGTGTGGTGCACGTGGAGGTGCCCATGCCCATGTGTGAGTGCCCACGTAGAGACCAGAGCAGACTATCACTAATAGTGAAAGGTGTCTTTCACTATTACTCTCCACGTCTCAGGATCTGCCAGTTACTGCCCCCAGTGTTGGGCTATAGACATACGGTCATACTAAGCTTGTGATATGGTTGCTAGGGATTCAGCCTCAGGTCCTGGGACCTTTAGAGCGAATATTCTCAGCCACGGAGCCATCTTCTCAGTCCTCAGCTTCATCATCTCACATTTTCCCATAGCATTCATCATCGTGTTTGCTATATACCTTTGTAGTTTGTTCTATTTGTTGTTTAATTCCACTCTGGAATCCATAAGAGCAAGATGTTTTGTTTATACGTTTAATCTCAACACCTACATCATTATCTGTAATGTGCCAGGTGCACAGTAAATATTTGTTGGATATAATTGTGAATGATTCTCAATCAAATACTTGTTTATATAAATATGCTCAGGAGCTCAGAATATGAGGCTTTTCCAAGATCTCACAATGAATTGAGGACAGAGTAGCCATGCCCTAGTAAGAGAAGATCCAAGTGACCACAAATTCAGGGGTCACCAGTTGGATCCCAGCATGTCACTCTTCTCCATATGATGCCCGCATTTGAGCATCTGTTTTTAAGCTTTGGCCTCAAGGGAAGAAAGGTCTAGATTAGAGAAGCCCACCCAGTCACACCCGGGAAGGCCTGCAACATTCTTCCTTGTTTCAAAGACTGATGTTTGATTTTTTTGCTCTTATTCAGAACTTATGTTTCTGTCTGGATCTAAGAAAAGGAGTCACATTTTTCCAGGGACAACATGTCTTGAAGGAAGCAATTACATACAATTATAATATGATATAGAGTTCTGCACCACCTGAAGATGTTTCTGTACGTGAGGCATCATGGTGGTGGCCCCATGAGCTCATAATGCCTAGTAATGTAGACCTCTAAGATCTCAACCCACAACAGTTTGGATGATTTAAGTTGTTTCATTTATCCAACTGATCAGTTCTCCTGAGTACTAACATAGGGCAAATATTTCTTCCAATGGCATAGTTTTTCAAGGTGTTAACAGCGGCATCTGTGGGTTTTGTTTTTTTGAGGGGATAACAAATGGAAAGAGGTGTTTGGGTTTTCTATTTTTAGTAGAACAAACTGTCACCTATTTAGCAGCTTATTCAAACACCTATATATTCTTTTTACAGTTTTGGAAATCATAAATTCAAGATGGATCATATTCAACTAAACCTCATACCAGGAAGCTGTGCTCCTTCTTCCAGACTCTGCAGGACCATCTATTTTCTTGTTTTAATTTCTGATGGCCACCTACATTCCCAGCTTAGAGACGTTTCCTCCACCTTCAACACTACTTCTGCAGCCTTCTCTTCCTCTGCCTCTTTCTGAGGATCTTTGCGATGACATTGAACTCACCCAGATCACACAGAACAATGGTCTCTTCTCAGGATCCTTAACTTAATCACATCACAAGGTCCCTTTGCCATATAAAGGGTTGTTTGCAGGCGTGGGGATTAAGATGCTCATCTATTACAGGGCCTTGACTCAGCCTGCCTCACAGGGCACCGTGACAAATGTGACAGTAGAGGTAAGTGTCAGGTGTTACACACACGCAGAGATATGCTAGAGGGACGTGGAGGAGACACAGTGTGAATTTAACTAAGTCTTGCATGGGTGCCGGTGACTGGTAGGGATGTTCTGTGGATGTGGTAGGGAAAGGACACAGGATAGGATGACACTTGCATTCGTGATGTATGGTGTCATTATTCATTTCTGATTAAACAGTCCTAGTAATGCGTATTTGAGAAATCACATCACCCACCACCCAAGAGTCATGGAGCCTTAACCAGGTGACTGGACAGTATGGACTTTGTGGAGTCACAATTAAGTTCTGGTTTGGGGCTGTGTTCACTTATGCTACTGTGGGCTGAGATGTCTATCTTTCATTTCTCATTAATATGGACCTTTCCATACATTAACTACATAACATGGTATCTACCTGAATTCCCTGAGCAGGGAGGGAGGCAGGAAGAAAGGAAGGAGGAGAGAGAGAGACACACACAGAGAGTGATCCCTTCAAAGAAACAAGTCGTTTTAAGCCTAACCTCAGAAATGGCAAGCTCTCATTTCTGCCGTTGTGTTGGTCACAAACCTAAATCTCTATGGAGGGACCACGCAAAGAGGCGATCACTAGAGACAGTCATCACTGGTCACATCTTACAAGCAGTTGCTTGTTGCTGTTCTGTAGGGCGAAGTTGGCTTGAGAAGAGAGGGCTAGAGCAGATGACAGCTATACTCTGGTCTGAGGAATCTAGACCTAATCTCTTTATAGACCGGGAGGTATCTGGAGGCTTAGTCATGGGAAAGAGTGACGAAGAACACTGGAGTCATGCAGCAGGCGGGAAGTAGGTCTCAGTTCAGGTCAATAGTGTCAGGACAATTCGGTGGTTGGGATGGTTGGGGAGGTGGAGGTGGGGGAAGCCCCAGGGTGCTGGTTTGGGAGGGATGGAGAACACTGAATGAATTCAGAAAGAAGCACAGAATTGGCATGTGAGTGAACAAGTTAAGATGTCTAATTCTGGCAGGTTGTATTTCTAGAACTTTCCGGTACAGTGATTACCAATGGCATTTAGACTAGATTTAGGAAGGACACTGAGCACTGAGGTGTCTGTGCAAAGGACCTGTGTACTCTCACACAGGAGAAGTCGCATCACTTTGTGTTGGTTTTATGTTCCAGCCTGTGTTGAATGATATTTCTAGCTAGTTTTTTGTTTGTTTTTGTCTGTTTTGTTTTGGCAATACCGCCATCCCAGTAACTACTGTTAATTCTGTACCTTTTGCTGACCACGGTTTCTTACACTATTAGACATAACCCCAGGGGAGATCATGTAAATGAATGTGAGGGTCTTGAAAAGTTTAGGAAAACAGAAAGGTTTATGAACATCTAATGTTCAAAAGAAACGTGCCATGAGCCAGAGATGTTTCTAGTAGTGTGCAGCTGTGTTATATATGGTAGCTTCACTATGGCAGTGGTTTTGACACTCCTGTGCACGCTTAGCTCCATACATGTCAGGCCACTCCACAGTAATGAACACACTGCCTGGGACATCTCAGCTCAGTTCAAGACTGCAGTATGCTGTGAACTGCAGTGACTTTCTGTGCATGCCCAGTCATCTGCTCTTGGGAACCAATAATTTAACTAAGGAAAACAACAACTTTTTAATATTTTCTACTCTCATTCTTTAGCTTGTATCAAATTACTCTGTCTTTGGATTGTATGGAGTTGAATGATTTCTAAAATTGTTTCGATGGCTGAGTTGAGTTGCATAAATTAATGAGATTTGACTTTGGGTTAAGACAGACTTTCCAATAATTTCTGAAATGGTCCCAAACCTACATTTGTCATAATGCTCTTTTTATGTGAAATGAGAATCCTCAGCATTGACAATTATAAAATCAAAATAGCAATTAATGCTTCCTGACTTGCAGTGTCAAATATTCAGTAAAGAGTCAAGTTTTGTGGAAAAGTAAATAAGCATCTCTTCATTAGAATGTAAATTTGGCTCTGATTTAGTGAGGGGCAAAACTGTACATCTACCAAAGAACTGCTTTCAAATGAATTTCTTAAGATTTATCAGCATTTGATTTTAATACACATTTTATTTGCTTTTTATGTTGATATATATGCATAATTTTTTGAACTTCTTATTGATTTCTTGTGGGTTTCACATCATGCACCCCAACCACCCTCAACTCTCCATCCCTTCATATCCACCCTCTGCCTTTTCAACCCCACCTCTGCAAAATAAAATAAAATAAAAAATCCAAAAAAAAAAAATCTCACTGTGGAAGCTGTAGGTGTCAGTGAGTCATACAGTATACCCTTCAGTCCATACATCTTTACTTGCAAATGCATTGCTCTGAGTCAGTGGTCTGGTTGAGTACTCTGGCTTCTGCTACACTAGCAATACTGGATCCTCAGTGGGACTCTTCTTGGATATCCTATTGCTGCCTTGTGTTATGGAGCTCTTACAGCTTTGAATCTGCAGGACCAGCCCCTTTATATGCTCCAGCAATTCACAGATGGAGTGAATGTTGGGTTGGGCCATCTTATAGCTCTGGATCTGAGGGTAGCTGAGTTGGTCAGCCCGCTTGCTCTCCCGCATCCCCACCACCAGGGATAGCTCTCCAGCGGTGCCCTAGCTAGCTCACCAATGTCGCAGCCAGCAAGGGATGGGGCCAGGTCTCACAGACTCTTGGGACTGCTCATCTTGCACCCACACTACAAGCGCTGCTCTATTGTGCTTCCCAGGCAAGGTACAGGGCCTCTTCTGAGTGCTGCAGCCACTGAGGGGTAGGGCCAACTCTGTGAAGCCCTTGGGTATAAACATGGTCCTAGGTGGCAGTCCTAGGTGGCAGGGACATCTACGTGGCCTTTGGTGGTGACATGGGCCGTGGATACTAACAACCGGCTCTGCTGCTGTATGACCATGGTCCCAATCACGGCCCTATAGTTTTACCATGCTGTGTCTAACTTTGGCCAAAGATTTGGGCTGGACAAACACTTGAAGACACCCAGTGGCCCTGCCCTCCTCTAGATAGAGTGGGCAGGAAGAAGATACCCTACCCAATGTGTGGTCCACCCACAGGACAAGCCAGTATGATGTGCAAGTATTGGCGTGGAGAGAGGGGCGGGGACCTTACCATGTTATCGGGTGGCTTCAGAGTCTTCTCACATCAGGCTATTCCTTCCACCCTTGCATTTCCAGTTCCGCCTCTCTTCACAGGGCTCAAACTGCCCCACTTCTCTTTCTATCCCGTCTCTCCACCCCTCTGTGGACGACTTTCCCCTTCATACCATGCAGGATTTACTTCCGTTCCCACTCAAACCATCCCCTGGGCATCCGCTACTGTTTTACGTAGACAAAGCAATGGAGATGGGCAAACTTCCCGCTTTTCCCAGTTTCGATGGAGCTAATGACTGCAGAGATCATTGCAGTTCCCAGCTCCATGTCTTATCTGAAACCTTGTGTCCTTTTGAGCAGTCACCTGTGTGATTTACAGAAGTGGAGACACTCCCCTGGGGGATCTGAGACTTATCAGCCTGTGCGTGTGTGAGAAACAGAGAGCAGACCCACGAGACAGGAGCATAGTCAAGAATCCTTACCTGTAATACTCGGAAGAGGTGAATGCCTTCTTCTCAACACACACACACACACACACACACACACACAC
>LOJH01014318.1:9915-23082 GCA_001685095.1 Ellobius talpinus | reverse complement strand
AGAGAGAGAGAGAGAGAGAGAGAGAGAGAGAGAGAGAGAGAGACTGTATTATTTTAGGCTTTTGGTTTTTTGTTGTGCCCACTCCATGCCTGGTGGCTCTGTTCCAGGGCTGACCATTGCTATCATTGCTTTCAGACCGCACTCCTCTTAGTCATGGGATGGGACTGGTCCTCGGAGTGCCAAGCAGGTGTTCACACAACAATCAGCTCTAGAGATGAGAAACCACAAGGTTACACAGCAGATGACTCTTTACAGAGAGGAAATCTCTTCAAAGGCGACGCTGAAGCTAAGACAACAGCCAAGAAGAGCCTATCAAGGTAACTCCAATGCACAACCAAGGCCTTGGGATGAAGTGATGCTGAGCTAGAGACTCAGGGAAGAATATTATAGAGACTCAGGGAAGAGTATTAGGAGGAGCCTTGTGGACCATAGTGTGGCAGCTTAGAGACCAGGACATGTGGATGTTAAAGTCACTTCCTCAACAGTTAGACATTGGCAGACCTATTCCAAAGGTTGAAATAAATGGTCTGCTTTGAGCTATGCCATTTCTGTGCAATTGCTGTAAATTGTTTATTGTGAGATTTCTACGTCCTACCTTTAACTGATAGAGCCTTCGCTCTAATACATTTCAGTGGGAAAGCAAAGCAGATGGCCTGCATAAGAAGCCTTAATTAGAGCAATGATTATAGCCCAAGTCCAAGCTGCTAGGTATGTCCAGGCCACCAGCTGTTGGTCAATAATCCCATCCTTTTCTGGAAAGAAGAGGAAAAGGAAGCTGCAGAACTTTCCACTTAGAGGAACACACCCAAAACAAAGAGGATCTGTGGGCCAGGTGCCCCACCAGTAATTAATTCAACTCTTTAATTATGAAAGTGTTTAGGAAACCGAAGTAATGAGATGATCAGCCTTGGGGATGTCTATGCTCCCAGGACCGTTCTGCCATTGCCAAGTCTCCTGTGCCAGCTGGGAAGGAATGTAAGCATCTAGAGGAAGGAGATGGTTCCGTGTGTTAAGCGCTTGCCACACAAGTATGCGGACCTCAGTTTCTATCCCTAGATGCCACATAAGAGCTAAACGCAGTAATTCAGGCATCTGTAATCCTCATGCTCCCATGGGAAGATGGGCAATGGAGACAAGAATCCTGGGAAATTTGAAGTATAGCCTGCTATACGCAGCAGGGAGACCTGTGGCAAACAGGGTGGAAATGGAAGACCAGCATCCATGATTATCCTCTAGCCTCCACATCCCACACCCATACACACACACACACACACACACACACACACACACATACACACACGGGAATTTACAGACAGACCGTTGTGGGTGTGAGACTGGCTTCCACTTCCTACTGTGACCTCAGGGATAACACATCTCAGCCTCAGTTTTCCAAGTCTATAAACTGGCGGTCATTACTGATGAGGGAAACCCCAGGACACTGGGTAGACATTGTCGCTTACATTTTGTTGGCTTCTTGGCTCCATCGGCCTCTCCTATTCAGTGAAATACCAGGTTTTACAGCCTCCAACTACCCCACTGGTTATTTCTTCTGCAGCCATCACCTTCCTCTGGAATAGGGAGCAGACTACTGTTAACTTGGCTCGTTTTATCACCACCAAAGGATGGCTGTTAATCAAGGCAAGCTATAAAGAAAACCATGAGATTGTCTTCATGATGAAAGACTTACCTAAAGGCTATTGTTTGTTTTTGAAGTGCTGTTAGTGTCTAGCAAAATTTAAAAATACAAAACAAGATGTGGGCTGAATACATGGAGGTTGAGGAGATTTCTTAGAGCTGTTAATTTATGTGTGGCTCATATAACATGTTACATCATGCTGTTTTGAAAACAATATCATAGTACCATTAAATTTAATCTTCTGGTCCAATGACATTATCACATCCAAGTCAAGAATACTTGTTCCTGTGAAAGTATATTAGTAGCTAGAAACTTAAATAATCATTTTATTTGGATAAATTTCAACATTAACACCCCCTACTTTGTCCATGTTTTGTGGAATCTTAATATTCAGAGACCTCAGGAAACTGAGTGATCTTGAAAGAATATGGGCGTGGACCCACTTGGTAATTAGGTGCTACCCTTCACAGGACTTGGACAGTTTTGTAGCAAACTCAGGAACTGTGAAGTCTGCCATTTGAGTTACAACTCCGCCTCTTACCAGGTATTTGATCTCAGTACAAACTGTCTTGTCTCTAAACCTCAGTTTCCTTCTCTGTAAGATGTGGGAAACAACAATTAGATTCACCTTATAAGCTGTCATTAGACTTGAGCCCCAGGATAGTGCTTGCAGTAGGACCTGCCACCGTAAGAGGTCAGAGAAAGAAGCCACCGTCCACTTCTAGCTGTGCTGCCTTTAGCAGGTCACTCTAAGCAACCTGGACTCTAAATCCTTCATCTGTAAAACACAGGCCTCCCTCCTGGCCCCCCTCCATGCTCTGCCCCCTTCTCCCTTTCTCCTGTATACGGAATCTTTCTACAAAGCCTCGAGAAGCCTTGAACTCATAATCCTTCAGCCTCAGCCTCTTTCATACCAGCAAAATACAGGCTTTTGATGAGAATCAGTGTTTTCTAAATTTAATTATTCTTATATGGCTTTTAAATTGGCATTTTGTGAAAAATATAATTCTAAAAAGAATGAAATTGCCCTTGGTATATCCGTGTAAATCTATGAATTTAAAATAAATATGTCTTTCTGTGTGGTGAAGGGACTGTTTGGTGTGGGGATCAGATGAAGCCCTGAGTGAATGAAGTCCTTAGTGAAATCTGTGCTGTGGACATGGCCATGGCCGTGTCGAGGACCCCAAAGCTTCAGCTTCATGAGAAATGCCAAAGTCTTACATCATGGTCCAAGTGTGTGCGGGAAACGCCCATCATAGCTTTCTCTCCACCATGGATACTTTCAGCCTGAAGACTGCTTCCTTCCAGAGGCTGCTCCTACTGAGATTAGCTAACCTGCCTCCTTGGTTCAGCTGTGCACCATAACTCCGCCTCCTTGGTTCAGCTGTGTACCATAACCCCGCCTCCTTGGTTCAGCTGTGTTCCATAACCCCACCTCCCCATCCAGCTGTCTACAGTGAACACACTGAGCTTGCAGAGTGCTGCATCTTCTCCAGCAGACACCCCAGGCCATCCGACCCCAGGTTTTCTGCCTGTGTGCCTGTCCTTTCTCTATCTCCTCTCTATACCGATTAGGTCAAGTCCCTGGAGCCCTGCAAGGATGTGGCAGTTTGTTTTTCTTTCACCTTGACTTTTTGAGGGAGTATATTCCTAGGCTGACTAGTCTAGGCTAGTCAGACTCACTGTGTAACCTCGGATGGCCTTGGACCTGTTGCAATCTTCCTTCCCTTTCAGTCTCCCGAGTGTGGGAATTGCGAGCACCACCATCTCCGACTTACAGAACTGACTTTAAGAGCACAGGAGATCACACCACCCACCTTTCCAATGTGCTGTTGTAGAAGACTCCATCGCTGAAAAGTAGCCCCAGCCACAGACATCATGCTCGTCACCAATGAGTTACCAGACACCCACACACCCGAGGGGCCTCTGAGCCTCTGTGCTAGTTATCTTTTAAATTCGAACGTAACACGGTAGACACTCCTGTGAAAGCCATGTCTTCTGTGGCAGAGGAGAGGGCGGAACTTAAAGCCAGACACCTTGCAACCAAATGACCCTTTTCATTTTATGACAAAGTAAGTAAGCCATTTAACAACTATGCACCTCTGTTTCCCTATCAACAAAATCAGGATAAGAAAGCTATCTACTCCGAGTGTGGTCATGGGATCTTTAGATAAGTTACTGCATTAAGTGGTCTTAGCATACCTATGCTACCAGCATAAGCAACTGTCCCATATTTTAGTAAACAGGAATGTATATCATCTCAGAGTTCCGTTTTGTCCCCGATGTCTCTAGGCAGGCTGTCCAGGATATTTGGCTAATTCTATAACAGAGAGGTGATGGATTTGGCTGAGGTCTTTTTCTCTTCCTGTTAGGACTGTTAGAATCCTGTTTCCCTTTAAGGGCTTCACAAGTGTGGTAAGATCTATAATAGGTAATGGATCTATGTTCAACAGCTTTAAATATTCCAACACTGCACAGCAGAAGATCCTATGGAGTAACTTGTAGTCATGCAGCCTGAGCAGAGAATCCATGTGATCCAAATGCTGACTGCTAATTCTCCCCTGCTTAAGCGAAACCACAAGGGAAGGAAGAATCATTTCTCATGCTACAGTTTTCCCTCCAAGAACACTGAAGAAAATTAGACACAACGAGAATCCCATATGAACAAATATATCATTAATTCATTTGGATATGTATTTATATCCTAAGTCTCTCTGGTACTATATTTGAATCCCTTTCTATCTCAGACGCAGACTGCCTCTAACTCTCCACACACTTGCACCATGTTGACATCCAAAATAAGCATGATTCCCTGAAGCCTGTGGAATTTTTGCCCCGGAAGAAGTTCCAGGAGAAGAGAAACTCTGTGTCCTGAGATTGCAAACGGAGTACACAGGTGAGTTCGTGTGGCAAACAGATGCAGCCTTGTATTGGGAGAAGTTCAAGAGGGCAGACCAAGGGTTTCAACTCCTCAAGCAGAACTACCATGTGCTTAATTATTATGTCTCACATGAGAAAGTTTATTTATTTATTTATTTTATGACTGTGAACTAGTAATTATGCTCTTAGACTCAGCAAATGTTAATAGACTATGCCTATGAGCTTGGCTGGGACCAGGTTCTGCTCTGTAGTCAATAAGTTCTCGTGGCAGAGCTTAACTATATAGGTGAACAAATCCCAACCAAGGCAACACTGGAGGTGAGGAGGGCAAGGCCATGTGCACTGTGCTTGAAAAGAAGATTCCGAAGCTGCCTGTGAGCTGCTTTGGTTTCTATTATTGGGGGAAGGGGAAACAATTTTCTACTGAGAGATTCCCTACTGTCCCAGAATCCACTTGCATGCCTCTCATAATGTATTTGCCATTTTTGTGTTTGCAGTCTTATCTATTTCCAAATAAAGCAGTAACTTTTTAGAGGAAGCACAGTGTAGTCATGAATAGCTTGATAACAGAGACAAATTCTAAGATGCTGCTGCTGTATGGCCACCGCCGAATGTGTCTACACAAAGCTGTGCGGTACAGTTCACTACACATCCACTAGACGGTGTGCACTTCAGATTTGTGGTTCATCTCTAGCAAAAACACCATGTGTGGTGCAGAGCTGTGGAGGTGAGAGGTCATTGATTCAGAAGCCACCCAGTTAACCCTGTCATTCCTGGGCTGTGGCTGGTTGTTGAGATGTCTAACACCCTTCTCCAAGGCCTTCTTTCTAAACCAGATCCATCCTTCTGGCCTAGCTCAGATTATTAACCCGGATGCATTTTAATTTTTTAATTTTAATTTTTTAGTCTTTTAAGTCTTTGCATTGTCTTTTTTTTTATCATTTTTCTTTCTGATGTTTCCCTTTTTTCCTCCCACCTGCCTAGCCCTGGGTGGAAGAGACGGGGACATACTCCCTGTAATATCAGTTTCCCCGCCTGATTCTGATCTTCAAAGAGAACTGTGTCACCTCAGAAGAGATCCTACTTTGCCTAAGTCAAGTATGACCTGTCTGTATCTATTATGCCCAACAATCCCACTAGATACGAGACTAACAAAAAATTTATATGTAATGTAGCTATATATGACCTGTATTATTTATGAAAAACATTATCAAGCCAGGCACCATTCTAAGTTCCTAGCATGTAATAAGTCCCCCATGCTTATACATGTATGGAAATAACCTGCTCCGCACACACTTTGCCAGTTCTATTTTTTATGAAACACTGTCTTATTCTTTGAAATTTACATAGGTGTGTTCAGTGTATTTGGGTTATATTTGTCCTCTGCCTCCACCTCCCTCTGTCACTCTCTCCAGCTAATCTCCCTTCCTGCCTTAAATCCTTATTTGCTTCTTTATTTTTTACACACATATAATCCATGGAATCCATTATCATTCCCCAATGCAGTGTTTGGAATTTTTAAATGAATTTATTGATAGCTAACAAATCCTTCAATTTTCTTATTACTTATTCTTTACCCACTGGAATATAAACTTATTGATATGTCTCTAATGTCTAGGATAGTCTTTGGCACATAGCAGGGCTTTAATAAATAAGTCTTTAATTATAGAGCTGTTTAATGACTGAAGCTGAAAAGATGGCTAGGAGGTTAAGAGCACTGGCTGCTCTTTCAGAGGACCAGGTTCAGTTCCCAGCACCCACACAGCAGCTATCTCTAATTCCAGTTCCAGGGGATCTGATGCCCTCTTCTGGCCTCAGTGGGTACCAGGCATGTACAGACATACATGCAGGAAAAATACACACATAAAATAAAAATAAATAAATTTAATGGAAATGACTCTTTAAAAACTGATTAATGAACTATATTACATTTTTAATGAATATCTCTTGAATTCCACAAGGTCCTCTAGCCCATCTGGCAGAACCCGCATTGGTGCAAAGGTAAAATGCTTGCTTCCCAAGAGGCCTTTTAAATGAAGGCTCGATTTTCATATCTGTGCTCCTGCCCAGCAACAGAGGACTAGATCAAATGACCTCCTGAGAGCTCTCTGGCCCTTGACATTCTAATTCAATTCCACTTAAATGTCCTAAAAGTAATTTGTGGAGAAATTCTTTTCTTCCTCCTTCTTGGACTGGAGTTTGCATTTATCTAATTATTTCCTTGGTAGACTGACCCAGCTTGAAAGAAGCACCATGTCATCTCCCCTGGACATGCTCTAAGCCCTCACTCTATAAACCTGGAAGGCTAAAGACTCAGCTCTCTAGGGAATTAAATTGCATTCGAATAAGATTAAGGCTTTTTGACTCACAAAAGCAAGGACAATCAGAGGCTAACCAAGCCAAAGCAATTGTTCAGCAAACTAATCCAGACATGTTATTCACAAAAGGACTCTCACAACTGGTTGGCAAAGAAAAAAAGTGCCTAGAAAGGAATGCTGGGCTGGGCTGGACTGGATTGAGTTAGGGGAGAGTTCTTTCTTCAGATCTGAAACCTTGTCCCTACCCTCCAAGGTGCTGAATGTGTCCTTCCTCAGTTTTGTTGACTGGTGGCCCAACATCTCTCAATGACCTCAGTGAGAACTGGTAATGGGGAAGGAGGATGTTGGCCATCTGCAATGTTGGGCGAGTGGAAAACAATGTCACCAAGGGTCAAAGGATGGGCTTGTGTGTCACTCCTTGATTTGAAGCATGGTATTTTGATTGCTTACAGAATAAAGATTCCTTCTTAAAAACACTATTTTTGGATAATAAAATAAAGAGCATAAAATTGCAAAGAAAATTAATTCTACTAAAATCAATGTAGCAAAATACCCCCAAAACAGGTGATTAATGCATTTGTATTTATTCATTAACATATTAAGTTGAGGACCAGCAGCAGTTAGTCTTTTAATCATAGTAATTTTATAGTGGTGACAAGTTTAAGTGATAGTTTGAAGCATTCCAACAAACAGTAGTATGATATAAAAATATCTACAATTGTATACATTTTGTATGAAAAGTACAGATGTAACAGGGAAAGCCTGTGCTACTATGGCTTATTCTCTGCATTCATATTGGAAGAAAATGTTTAATTTTAGGTAAATATGAGTGTAAGCAAAGATGGGTGTACCCTTCCCATTCAAGTTCATGGATGCCCCTAACCTTCTATCTCAGGTTGGGAACCCCTGGTGTAGACATTGGAGAGTTCTCAAAGGTCCTTCCTTAGCTAATAAATAGTGTCCCCACCTTCTCTTGTAATGTTTATTCTGGCCATTGGCAGCCAACAAGTATTCTTGCTGGCCAGGTCAGTAAGTAGAAAGCTTGAATAACTGGAAGGTGACCAGTGTGCTTTCTGCTTTGAGAACAGACCTCTTCAGACTGATGGAGAAGGACTGCCAGTTGCCATAGAATTCTGATTCTGGATGGCTCAACTTGCCCGTAATGTGGCCACAAGTATTGCTGGAGCAAAACAAGCCTCTCCCATAGAAACAGCTCAGTCTTTGACAAGGCAGGATGATTAGTGGGTGTTCTAGAGTTGGAACAGAACTGTGGGATCCCACCAGTGCATTTAGCTCTCTGAGACTGAGCATCTTAATTTCAATATTGGAATCAAGACATCGTCAAGACTGTAACAAGAATGAAGTGAGATTATACATGGAATGTGGTGTCTGTCATATTCTACCCACTTAAGACACATTGTCATTTGTAATCATTGCTGCTTTGTTGTAGCAGCTCCCTTCTTTCCATTGGTCTGACTTTCCTGTGTGCCAACGTAACATGCAAAATACAAGACCCTCCACATAGTCTGTTTTTTCATGAAGATAATTCCATATATGTATGAAATAGCATGCTCAGCTAAACCCATGAAACTGACAAGTTTTGTAGGACAATAGTCCAGGATTGATAATGCCACACAGTCCAATGCAGTATATGACGTCTTTAGTAGGGACTGGTATATAGGAGGCTGTCTCTGTAAAGAGCCTTCCTTCCTTCCTTCCTTCCCCCCTCCTTCCTTCTTTCCTAATTCTGCCCATCCTTCCAGAACCATTCTTAACTCATTGTTTCCACAGTCACCCCTGATGTTCTGTGAGGCTTCTGGTTTTCTGTTATGAAACTCTTTTCTATTAAGACAAATATTTGAGTGCTTAATAAAGTTATTCTTAACATTATATAAGCTACATGAAAAAAATAATAAATCAAACAGAACATGATGGTGCATGCATGCCTGTAATCCTGGCATTCAGGAGGCTGAGGCAGGTTACTTAGTGAAACTCTGTCTTCAAAGAAGAAGAAAAAAACAATAAATCAAAAGAAAGATTCTTAGGAACTGTGTGTTAGCTCTGCACAGCAGCCACTGAGCCACCTACACACTGAGCTGAGAAGTGGGTAGCACCTTGTATTATTTCCTCAATTCATTAGCACATGTGTGGGTTTGTAAATGTAATATTTTTTGTAAGAGTAATATGTTCCTATATCTTTTATAATAGTCATTGTCATAAGGAAGCACATTAATTGAGGATGATTGAAAATGAGAACTTAAATACCATGGAAAATGTTATATAACTATGGTTGGGAACTCAAAATAACATTGCTTTGGTAAAATCATTTAACTCAGTATTGAGAACAGCACTGTCCTATGCAGAAAGCCCAGCTTCATGTGCCTCTGAATTCCCTGAAAGACAATTAGCAGAAGTGAAATGTGACCATGCACTAAAATGCTGCAGAATGAAATACACTCTGGATTTCAAAGACTAGGATATAAAATGCATCATTAATCATCTGTATAGTGATCGCACACCAAGAGCTCAGTAATTTGGACATATCTAGTATTACCATAAATCCAAAGTTTAGCCAATAACACAAAAATAGTAGTAAAATAGCTTCTCTCTTTTGACTAGCTTTTTCTAATGTGGCTACTGGAATACTTAACGCCTCATACGTGACCCAGCCAAATGTTCCTGGACAGATGGGTGAGTAAGTGAAATGAAGACTCATGAAGTAGAACACTAGCCTTAAGGAGGAATGAATTCCCTCACGACAACACAGACAACCTTTAAAAACACATCACAGGAAGGAGAATAAGTCAAACACAGCATTGCACATATTGTTGGATTCTGCTTCCAAGTAGCACCTAGGGCAGGTAAATCTATAGAGAAAGAAAAAGACGATTGAGTGATGGAGGGGAAAGAAAATAACAAACAGAAAACGATTGCTGAATGGCTGCAGAATTTGCACTGCGGGCTCTGGAAATGCAGAGTAGAGAGGAGCCATGCAACAGGAATATTCTGAATACTATTGAATTGTGCTAAAATGGATGGAACGGCAAATCTATGTTATATGTATTTTGTCATAGTCAAAACCTTCCACATGGCTCCCTCATGAGGCTTACATGTCTGGGGGAGGCTGCTCTAGAGCTAGCCAAGTGCTAAGATGCAAGTCCTACCTGCCACGCTTCTGTGGTCGCTGTGCTCGCCCTTTGCTATAGGAAACCACGGGACTCGAGTGCTGGCTAGTTCAAAGAGCTTGGGCCATGCCAGAGCTGTGACACCTTTAGTTTCCTCATTTGAAAAATAGGGACAGCGTGTGGCTCATTGTGTTATTTTAGGCCTAAGAGTGTTTGTCCATCTAGTGAGTAGCATAAACAGAAGCGATGCTGAACAAGTGGCACTCACTGCCCACACAGGGGAAACCAGGGCTGTTGCGATTCCACTCTTTTAAGGCTGCCTAAGGAACACCTCAAAGGTCCAGGCAGTGTTGTAAGATTGTGCTTGTGTTTTGACAAATAAAGCTTTCTGGGAGATCAGAAGGTAGAGCTAGACACTAGTTAACCATAGAGGTCCGGAGGTCTATACAGACAGACAGGAAGTGATAAAGCTGGGCAGAGAGAGGAAGTGATAAGGCGAGGCAGAGACAGGTGCTTAACCCTTCATCAATCTGAGAAGTCGGAGAGGTAAAAGGTGACAGTGGCTGGTCCTTTATTTTGCTGATCTTTCAGCTTTTGCCCCAATATCTGACTCAGTTTTTATTGTTAAGACTAATTAGGATTGTGCATCATCTAGCACCCAACATGGGGCTAAACACGACCCTGAGGTTAAAAGTCTCATGCTCTACCAATGGCAGTGACACCCAGTTTTCCTGGGCAAAACTTTCTTCAGCAAGTGTAGCTCCCATTCTAGGGACCACAAGAGAAGGGTTGAGCTCTATTTTATAGGAAATGTGTACTATTAGGCTGTACAGATAGCTCGGTACATCCAGTGTTTGCCACACAAGCACTTGAACCAAAGTCCAATTCCCTGAACCCAGGCGCTGTGGCATGTATTTGTAATTCTGGTCGTGAGGAGAACATTCATGAGATCTTTGAGATCTTTGAGGATCCTGGCCAGTAAGCCTGACTGAATCCGCAAGCCCCAGGCCAAAGAGCGACCCTGACTCAAAACACAAGGCTGAAGAACAGCACTGGAGGTTATCCCCTGCACTCCCCACCCATGTATGTTCATGTACCTTTCCATACATGTGTGTGGCACCCACAGCAGTGTTCTCTTTGAATCCCTCATTCTAAGGTGCACAGCAGCTCATGATGTGACAGACTCACCGAAAAAAAATTCCTCCTGTCCCAAGATGCACACCAACAACAGCTGAGCCAGAGAGGTGCGAATGACATCAGCATTCCTAGCTTTGTCTCTAATGAAAATGAAGTGTTCCACGGGGACCGGGCCAGGCAAGCCATCCAGCATGGCTGAAATCTGCTGTTGTGGTGGTGCACTTTAAAACGCACAGCCACACGTGTGCATACACTGGAAAGAGTGGGTGAGCCAGGCAGTTCAGCAGCCTCACCAGGGCAAGGGCCAAGAGAATGCAGCTGGAAGCAGAGTTCCAAGCCATGGGGCTGCCACAGAGCTGGGCACCACAGGAAGTGCAACCTGCCAGGACCTAAGAGCTAAGTTGACCTTTGGGCACCTGTTTCCGAAGATGCCCCAGATGTGGACGCTTGTGTTAATGTATTCTTTTAAAACAATTCGACTGTCTTCTAATGGCAATATTATTGTGGGGCAAGCTGAGGTTATCCTTTTGGATCCTTGCTGTCCCAGTGTGCCTTGCCTATGGAAAAGAAACATCACTGATGAATTCCTTCCGCATGCCCAGGGCAGACAGCATCTGCTTAGAATAAAAGTTCACTGCATCAGAACTCTGAAGCAAGAGTGTCTGTGTTTGTTTCGTTCTAACAACTGTGCTCCATAGATCATCCTACTTGTTACTTGGTGCAATGCCTCTGCACAAACGATGCCACTAATTGCAGTTTGCAGTAGGCTACTTTACTCAACAATCACATAGCAATTAAGTTGCTTTGGGCTTCCCATTCAGTCTGCTAACCCCAAATCCATTCTCCTAGACACTGTGCTGTAGGAGTGTGTTCATTTTTAGACTATTGGAGTTAGAACACACATGACCAGAGCCTTGCATACACTGACCCCTCAGCCCTTGCTGAATTTTCCATTAACTATAATACCAGTGAAAACAATTTAGATGACCCACAACTTGATGTTGTTACTGTTGTTTGAAAGACAGAGTCTCATATCAAAGGCCAGGCTGGCCTCTGACTCATAGCAATACCCCTGCCTCAGCCTTGCAATTGCTGGGATTAAAAGTGTAAACTGTTCCTGCCAGCTGATCTGGGGCCTTTCTTGTCTAAAATAAACAATGGAAGCAGACGGGGAGATCATCATCTAAGTGGGGCTCTATCTCCGGGGCTATTTTTGTGAGTTTATCACCTGTCAAGTAAGAAGAAGAAAATCCCTGGCTGATTGCAGATAGCAAGCAGCCTGTGTAAGCAGGATTGTCCGTATCCAGCCCCCAGCGCAGTTACTGATGAGCGCTTCACAACAAGCAATCAAGTCTTCAAAGCTAGCAAGACGTCTAATGAGGAAAGTTCTTGATTGAAATTCAAAATTTGCTGCTCTTTCTAGGGTGTTCAGTTAATGAGGGCCCACTCGCCTGTAAGATACTAAAGAGTTCAAATGTCATAAGTATGTGCCCATCTCTCAAGCCTTCCAAATGCCCCTTCTACAAGGTGATCACAGCTGCTGGGACTTCTGGAGCTACGTGCTTCACTTCCTGAGAATGTCCCAGCTTTGCAACTGGATCATTAACCAGTGCCTCCTCCCATACTGTTTAGTCCTTGCTTCCAGCCTTTCTGTAGCTAAACTCCTGAGATCACAGCAGCCCGTTTATATTCATGACTCAAGGAGAAGAGAGGGAAAGGACATATCAGAAAACAACATGATCCTACTACTCTGAATCATTTAGCTACCATTTGAGCTACTGTTTGAACACGAGTGTGTGTGTGTGTGTGTGTGTGTGTGTGTTTATGAAAAACCTCTAGGTGCTTCAAGTCCTGTGGGTTGACCCTATTTAATTTTCAGATAAGCCTTTTTTAATATTCAAGAGTGTGTCTAGGTATTAATTCAGCACTGGAGTGGAGCTCACTTGTTAGCATGCATAAAGCCCTGAGTTGGATTTTCAGCATCTCAAAAGCTTTTTTAGCTCAAAGATTAAGCCATAGAAATAAGGAAAGGAAAGAAGGAAGGAAGGAAGGAAGGAAGGAAGGAAGGAAG